>JAVSBS010006194.1:66122-89934 GCA_033124195.1 Coracias cyanogaster
GGGCTGATCGCTTGTAATCAAGGATTTTATGTGCACTGGGGATAGGGCGAGTGTTAAGTCAGGATTTAAGTCCGTTTCAGTAAGGAAACTATTATCACCTGGATACATAACAAAAACGAGTATTCAGCTTTTTTGACTGAACTCAAAATGTTCCAAATCACTATGAAAAAGCTGTCATATGGTATTAGATTGACTGCTGCTTTTTGCATGCCCCTTCATTTGCCTGCTGAAAAACAGATGTTCTTGTTTCTGCTCAATTCTCAAATTTCCTACCACTTTGCACATTCTTTTTCAAAGCTACATAATACAATTCTGCAGCTGTGATAGGTACTGGAAGCACTTTGGTGACTTCAGGGCAACCGCTTGAACAAAGCAAGAATTCCCCAAGTCTGTTCCTTTTGTCATAGAAAACAAAATGAAGAGAGCAAGTCAAGTGTCAGCGACAGCCATCTTCTAAAATTTGTGGTGCTTATAGTGAAAAGCAATTTCCCAACGCATACAGAAATCCTCTGGGCAGGGTTTTGTTATCGGTTTTTAGGGGAGTACGTAGGATTTGTTTTGAACTGCTCTCATTTTAAATATTCAGGTATCTGATGCATTATGTGGTCATGAACAAAGAAACCCTTGAGGAGCAGTGCTGCAGCCTGTATTTGGAGTGAATGAGGTGAGGAGTGAGCAATCTAATGTTGGATTATTTTCTGTCTCAGCAGCCCTCTGATGGTAGGGTCAAAGCAGGACATGATTCAGACTGGTTCTGCAAATAAAGGGTACTTGTAGGTTGGAGAGGAAATGTACCGGGGGCCCTCATCTGTGAGATCCAACAGAAACTGCTCATGGGTCCTCAAGTCTGGCCGGAGACCAAACACAGACTTGCCCAGCGTCACTGGAAACCTTCAGGAACTTTGTCTCATCCTCCATGGAAAATTTTCAACTCCTCCAAGTCAGGTTTTTGTTTTGTTTTGTTTTGTTTTTTTTCCCCATGCAGTGCCCTCACAGCATGACAATATGGACAGATCATTAGTACTAGAATCTGAATACAATTTTAGCCTCTTAAATCCTCCATGGACTCCCAGAACAGTTTCTTTTCTACCTTTTAGAGTTTTCTGTCAAATATCTGCCCTGATCTTCTCCACAGCCTCCTCCCCAAACCCGGTATCCCAATTAGTAACATCATCTTTCCTTCATGGAGCATTCTGCAGAATTGAATTCATAAAGTTTACCCCCTTCGTAAGACAACAAATTGGCAATTATTTGGGTCCACTCCAATTATTGCAGAGCGCTGACAGGAAAATACCTTTTGGCCCTCACTGTTGTGGCCCGTAACAAATTCTACCAGATATTTGCAAGTGAAAGACTTCCTATGTTAATTGTGGCTCTAATCTAAGTTACAGCTGCTGTGGAAATACAGCAACATTTGTACGCTGTGGTACCAACAGGTTTTTGTTCATCTGGTGTGATGTCCTAACCATAATATCTTTCCAAGATTTATGATATACAGTGGGATTTCCAAGTGTATATATTTGTATTCCATAGATGAAGTTATCTTGTGTGAGAATGTGCATTGCCAAACATTTGTACAAATTCACATTTGTAAGAATAATACTGATCAAAAGGACAGCCCCTCATTATGAGGTCCTTTTTAGGCCATTAATAGAAAAATAATTGATCTGAATTCCTTCCGAATATCCTGAAGCTTTTGGAAAGATGAGCTGTGAATGAGCAGACAAAGGGCGATACATAGATAGGTTTGAACTGGAAATGTAATTGTAGCAGCCTATCTACCATTCACATTGTAGCCAGGATTTAGAGGAAGAAAGTATCTCAAAACATTTAATTTTTACTTTTTGTTATAAATGCATTGAATTGATTTTGGCTTAGGGAAGCTTACACGGCATACGGTACGAAAGTGTCTAGACGTTAGTACATTTACAAGTCTGAGAAGAGGTGCAGAGGTGATGGGACCAAGGTGTTTGAGCTACATCACAGACGTTCGGAAGTCAGTGCTGATTACCTGGGGGAGGCTGTTGGGCAGAACAGAAGTAGAGCTTAAGCTGATTGAACAGGCTACAGGAGCATTTGGGAAGGTGTGACTGTACACAGAGTACTGATTACAATCTCTGAACAACTCTTGTGAGAAGCAGGGTAAAGTGTAGGATGATGTAAAGCAAGAAAAAGAATTAGCTTGATGACTTCACGCTTCAGTGTAACGTGATAATAGGCAGGCACAAAGCCCATTGAAGAGGTGTGCGATAACGTTTGATTCTAAACACATTTTGCGTGCCTGAATGCTCTTACAAGTCCTTTCTATTCCTGAAGACTTTCCTCAGTCTGTTGAGGATAGAGGAGAGTCTTGTCTTACGCTCTGTAGCTGGCTCAGCGTGATCAGCAATGAACGCAGCTACTCGATGTCTCCAAAAATCACGCCCGGCCCTGGATATTTAAATGAGTTCTCTCAGTTACAGTGTTCCTACTGAATGCGACTGCAGAGCGCTAAAGCAAAGGCAGAGCCTTTTATTTCCTCCAGAAAAGGCTGTATTTTCATGTGTAAAATAATAATTTTTTTAATGTTAATATTACAGCTGATATCTATCTAGAAACAATATAAGCCACTTGGTTATGTGTAAATACTTATTTCTCCTGGGATGGGAGTTACTGAGGGTGCTGTCTAAATGATCCTGAGCCAAACGTGATCTGCTGTTGTACAGGTTCAAAGCAGATCCAGAAGAGTTATGACTCTCTTTTTTCCACTTTGCCTTTACTGCCTTTAATTTTTCTAGAGAAGTAGCAAAAAATAAGGGTTTTCCTTGCAACAAATCTCATTTTTCTACCGTACAGGTGCTGCCGCTTTTTATACCATCTCTTCGTCACTCAAGGGCACCTTTTTAATTGGAGAGCTTGTTATTTCAAAATGCTGAATTGGAGCCCAACCTGGAGGGAGCTGTGTTCTCTGGCTCGCGTGGACAGCAGAGCTGGTAAGATCACCTGCTCAGAGGATTTTTGGTGGCTAGAAAGGGAAAGATGCTAAACAAAATCCACTAATGTTTCGAAGCACAGGACATCCGGAGGTTAAAAGCCAATGCAAACACTCAAGATCTCACAGTATTAAACCAAGTCCTGCATATTGCCACTCTGCTAAGAGGATACATTGTGAAGTTACAGACAAAATGATTTAAATGATTCTTCAGTGATACTGTTAATACTAATGTGCTCCTCTAGATGAGGAGGAGACGAGCAGAGAAAGAATGAGCCTTTTACCTGGCAGGATCATTCTTTGTTGTGGTGCCAATATCATTGCAAGGCTGTGCAGACAGCTCATTTCTTTACGTGGCAAGCCACTCCTTGGGTTATTATTTCCAGACAGTTGTCAGATTGGTTTGGGAGGCAAGATATAATACTCCCAAATATTTCTGTAATGACTTTTATTGCAGATCAAGTTTTTCTCAAGTATTTTCCATTTATCATGTATGCCTTAGCCTCTGTAACTCTCTTAAGTCTTGACACTCTTCTTTATTCTTATAATGTGCGCTATGCTTGAAGATGTGTGGAGGGCTTGAAAAAAAAGATAAAAATGAGTTGAGTGCTTTGCTATTTAAGCTCTCAGAAGTGGGCCTTTTCAAGGACCGTTTCTTTAGATTACAAGATCAGTCTGCCGTTCAGCTCACCTTGTTCTTTTCCATGGCTCCCTCTGTATTTCTTCTTCTGAATGTATAAACAACAAGGTTGTTGCCACTGTCATTGAACATCCTCTTCTGGTCTGGCAGCGAAGCTCTCAAAGAAGCTCTTAAAATATAAGGACTTTTGTGTCTCCTGAGTTATTGTTCCAATCCTCACCTTTAAGCTGCTGTGGATAAACATCATATCTCAGTGCCAACTCTTACCTTTATTTTTAATCTTGAGTATAAAGCAGTAGAGGCTGATGACATTTTAAGTGGTGTAATTTCTTAGTTGGGGGGACACTTGACTGTAGATATTTTATAAGAGGTAAATACTGAACAGGACTGGACAGCTACAACTCAGTACCGAAATGAGGAGGAAGAGAGGTAGTAGTATTAATTTTGTAAAAGAATACTGAAGTGGCGTCACTGAAAATGTTCCCCACCTTAACCATGGAATGTTAGTGTCTTAGAGAAGGCAGCCCTCACGCAAAGCTTTGGCTACTCTCTCTTCCCGGTACATTGTATTTTATGTAGTGCTCTTACTGAACGTAGTTGATCTTCACAAGGAGAAAGAGAAAGGTGTATTCAATGAGATCTATTAAAAGGCCCCCAAGAGACAAATCTATATTAAAAAAGTGTATTTGAAATAATACGGCAACAAAATATATTAATGCTGCTGCACAAAAATTTTGAGTACTGGTGTGGTGTGATCCAAAACGGATCATATCATCCTGGGACACACTTCAGCCTTGTCAGCTGTTGTATCGATAGGAACTGCAGGGGCACCAGGGGAGTTCTCAGACGTGTGTCTCTTGGCCTTGTGTGTTTTAGGACTTAGGCTGATGTCTCAGGACCTGGGCAAGCTGCTCCACTGCTGTATTTATGCTGTGATCAGCCAGAATTTGAATCCTTTGCACTTTAAGGGCACGTGCACAAGGAAATGGCTTGCATGATAAAATGGTATAGGATATTTCCTTTCTTTATAATAGGAGGGGAATACGGAGGCTTGTTTTTTAATCTTCTGGTTTCAGCTGGACTAAACTATTGCAAACAGTGAATTTCAAGTTAATACGTTTTCACTGAAGGTCACGAGTACAACTCAGCTTTAGCAGTTGCTATTTGATTCTCACTGAAAAAACAAGTTCCCCCAAGGTAGTTCTGGTCAGAGTTATAATATAATTGTAATAATTTAAAGAGCTGCCAAGTAGTACACTAGGGTATTTCACTCTTGGCTATGGACTTGTCTATCAGTTCACAAGCAGTATTTGTCATAAACTGAAAGATTTCTAGAGGAAGCATAAATGAGGCAAAAGATTTCACTTATATGAGTAAGATACTGCTCAGAGAACATAAGGGCATTTCAATGAAGGCAACCTGAGAGACCAGAGTGACGGCAGGAGCACAACACACTGTAAGGAGGTCATCTTTGGTGTACATCTTGCTCTTACGGGAAGCAGGCCAGGCTTGCTGGTAGGCTCCACATGCTTTCCCCTGCTCTGGAGATTCCAAAGTGCAGTCAATCCAATTCAGCTGAGCAGTTGAGCAAAATTTACAGTGCCTTTGTGTCACTAGAGCAAAGCAACCAGACCTTATGCCTCAAGGTGGCTTATAGATGTCAAAGAAAGGAAGGGCATGGGATAATGGTACATCCCTAAATCCGATGACAAACAATTCTCACGCATCTGAGGCTGCCAATGTGTGCGAGTGCAGCTGAGCGTCCAAATGGGTGAGTATGCAACAGCCCGTGCTGAATACACGGGTCGGGGTTTGTGCCAGAGTGAGTATTTTGTGGGCATCTTCTGCTTTTGGTCATTTCACCATATTACTGTAGCAACTGCAGCCATTTTTTAAAAACATTTGAAAACTGCAGGAATTTTCCTGATAATGCTGTAAGGCACTGTATATAAAGAACGTGTGAAATAGTCTCGTTGTGTCTTTTGTCCCCATTGTTCATAACGAAGCGATTTGTTGGTTTTCTCTTCTGCTTGCTCTTTATTCACTTCTGCATTTTAAAAAAAATTCTGACTCTCTGTGTGTTGAGTGTAGAGGTTTTTCCTGTGATGTAGCTCAGATTTGGTGGCTATTAGTAACTGTATCAAACTGGCTAAGGGCTATTAGGCAATATCACAGACTATAACAGTAGTAAATCTTGAACTCTACTTATAATATGCAGAAAACTACAACCCATAAACTTTTTAAAGGTCCGAGGTAAAAGAAGAGCTGTTGTTGCTGATAGTTTTATGTTTATGTAAATGTTTCCTTGCTTATGGCAGAATAAAACCAATGAGTTACAGACTTTAAATGGAGCATATTAAGAATGCTTATTAAGGGAAATGTCCTGAAACTGTTACAGCTGAGGATAAGGAAAGTTAGATCGTGAATACGTGAGTTTTTTCTCCCAAATTTTGTATTAGATTGTACTGGAGCTGAGTACTGGTGAGTAGTGAGTAGTACTAGTGAGTTACTAGTGAGTAGCCCTGCTACTGCTGCCTGCCAGCCAAGGGATCCGAAAGGGTCAGGCTTACAGGTTAGCAAAGAGCCTGGACGGAGAAGATCTTCTTGTTTCTAATTAACATGTTCGTGCTAAGTGGGGTTTAAGGCTTTGATGAAGTGAGAATACATGCATTTATTCATAACCCCCAGACAGTGAGGAGATTTTAGAAAAAAACCAGAACATGCTTGCCTTTGGAAGGCTGTATCAAAAAAAATACTTTTTGTCTCCCCACCCTCATCCAGCCAGGTGTTACTCCCTGGTTAAAGTGGCTATAATGGCATTGTTCTTTGTGCATGCCTCTCTTACTCTCCGTGGAACATCTCCATTTTATAACCAGCCTCCCCTTTTTGAGTCCTCAAGGGTCCTGGCAGGTTTTAATCTTTTATCTCTAGTGTCCCTTTAAGTAGAGAAAGGCTGGGTCGTATCAGAATAGAAGTTGTTTCCTCTCCGTGCAGATTTAAACGCATCTTTACTCTAGCAGGACTGGTTCCAAAAGCCCTTTCTGCTTCAGTGAGATTTAAAGGTCTGTCCTCCTGCTCTGCTGGCTGCACAACATCCTTCACCAGCATCTGGGCTCTGCACTAGACACGTGAATGTGTATATTGAGACTAGATGAAGCCAACACCTAAACTGTCTAGTTGGACATACAGACCATTGTCTCTTGAACGAGAGACTGGTTGCTGTGACTGGTTTAGGGTGTCTGATTCTCAAAGCCTTCTCTTCTGTACCATAGTTTGTGCTTTCTGCCAAGAGGGTCAGGTGCATCATCAACTTAGCACTGATAAGATCAGTGTAGCAATTTACCGCTGTCGTATACTATGTCTGCTTGAACTAAACCTATTTTGGGGGTAAGTGGAGGGGAATATTTTGCATTTATTGCAAACCAGGGACATCCCTGTCTGCCAATATTGCCGAACAGCTTCTGTAAACCAAGCATTCACAGAAATGCAATAACTTGCCTAGATTCGTGAAGAAGTTTCTTTCTATTGGTAACATTTTTTCCTGAAAGTGAAGTCACCTTTTTACAAGAGCTTTTTAGATACTGTTTTCTGAATCTGTCCATAGCTTGGCTTGCTGCTTGGAAGTAGGTTATGGAGGGGAAAAAAAAAAAAAAGGGGTGAATCACTGGCCAGGGAACGAGTGACCATGCCAAGGTTTGGTATTTTCTTTAGTTTGGTGTCCCACAATGCAGCACGGAAACAGTGAGCCAACTTTATTAGTATTGTACTGATATGTAACTAAAAGCATCTGTAATGTGCTTACTTGTAATAGCTGCAGACTGGGTACTTTTTTTGGTTTCCTGGCTACTAACAGGCTATCTGTATTTAATTGGGTACATTTCAAACTACCCATAGGTTCCATTTTCCAGCTAGTCTGCAGAGGTACATTTAAGATGGAAAGTGCTTCTGATTTTGTGGTTAATTCAGCTGAAATAGGCAAGCTAATCTATTTTAAAATCTTAGTAACTGCACTGATCTCTTCTTCTGGTTTGAAAGTAGCACACCTCAAACCCCTTAATTCTTCTGTTGTTTATGAGAAGTGTCATTCTACTAAATTGTGTTGTGAAAGGTGTGCGAAAAGCTCACGGTGGTTGTCAGAGTCCAAATCTAAAACTGCTTTTAAAAATTGCTTCCTGTCAAAGAATGATTTATTATTTTAATTTTCACTATAGCAGTTGAGGTGGTAGAAA
The DNA here is from genome assembly GCA_033124195.1 of Coracias cyanogaster. Classification (NCBI taxonomy): domain Eukaryota; kingdom Metazoa; phylum Chordata; class Aves; order Coraciiformes; family Coraciidae; genus Coracias; species Coracias cyanogaster. Next base: position 73,963 of record JAVSBS010006194.1, read on the forward strand.
AGATTCCTCTGAATTTTTGTGGTTTTTTATCTGACATAACCTCATTAAAGCTTCAAGGTATGCAAACCTTTCACCTGCCCCAGAGCTCTCCAGAGCTCTCTAACCTTCGCCATTGTGACCTCCTGCTTGCACTGATTTTGTACTTTTTGAACATCTAAAACCTCCTCTAGGAGCAAAATGTCAGCTCAAACTATGGTTGATTAAGCTTGAAAAACAGAGCAATGGGAAGACTGTAGCAAAAATATACTATAATGCTGCTGCCTTTCATGCTGGCTACTCCTAAAATGAGTTCAGAACTTACTGAAGTCCACGGGAGGAAGGCAATGACTGGATACTACCACATGTACACAGCTCAACATGGTCTGCTAACGCTGAGTTTCAGCTGAAGGTTCAATGCAGTTTCTTTCATGTTATGACATGCCTATGTTCCTTCTGTTGAAGATCTCGTGTCCTTTCTTATCATCGACTCCCATGCTAGCAGCGATTTCATCTTGCCATGCTGATGACCCATCTCAGCCCTTTGCTCCATCTGTCTTTGCTGTCACCCTTTTGGTTGACCTGCAGCCCGGCTTCTCCTGCCTCACCAGAGGGCAGGGCTGTTGGCTTGATTTGGCCCTCACCGTGCCCTGTTACTGACTTTTCCACTGCCAAGTCCCTTCACATAGCCCATCACCTGCTCCTGCTCATCACTGCCTTCCCTCACCTTTTATTTGATGCTGAGCCCAACAATACCAACAGGTTCCTACCTCCTCCCTGATTTAATCTCATGTTTTCGAGTCACAATATTTCTTTCCCACTTCTCTATCTCTCTGCAGTGCCTGGTGCTGGTGTGCTGGGTCATGTCCTGACAGCCCACCAAAGCATAGGTGGAAATCTCCTGGCCCAGGTGGATTCCTCCATGGCAAGTTTGATCTCCCATGTTCTAATTTGGCAGGCCTTTTTGGCCAAATGTGCCACCTTCACCATTATGGGATCAAGCCACCTTGTTTTCTTTCAGTAAGAAATTCGTAGTCCTCTGTATTTCTGACATGCCTACGGAGGACTTGACAGAATCCTGACCGAGACCGGCCCATCGCTTCCCACCTGCCTTTGCTTGATGGGAGCTGGTTTTTTACTTGGCTTGCAAGCTTTTGGGGAAGAAAGTTTTCCGTTTGCTCCGTTCTTGCGTGGGGGTAGCGCAGCGGCATCCATAAGGAGATACTTCAGCGGTAAGAGAATACGAATATAATAGTAAGGTGAATTAACTGCACGCTAACGCAAGTTCATCCTGTGTGCCAGCAGCCTCTTTTAAGGATCCAACTAAGAACTTTCCCTGCTTCCGTTGGGCATTTCTATGCAACGGGGGCTGTATCACCCTACATCAGCCCTGTTCTTTCTTCCTTTCCCTAAGCCTCCGCTCAGAGGCACTCTCAGAGAGGACCCTGGGCTTTTTGAAATAATGCCATCGCTCATCCGCTTTTACGTTCCATTTCTTCTGACAGCTTAAGGTAGTGATTCTTCCTCTTTCCTAGATTTTAAATGCTGAGTGCTCAAACCTCAAAATAAATATTGGCTGTTTTCCCCTTGTCTCATATCTTTCTGACTTCCAGCTTATTCTCAATAAGGAAGAGGTTTTTTTGTACTATATGTTTTGAAAGCTCCCTGGACATTTTTCATGCCCTTGCAGTAGAGCTACTATTAGTAGCATAGTGCTCTAGGGAAGGAAGTCTTGAATACTTATGGAGTTTGTTTGCAGTGCAATAGGTTTTAAAGAGGAATGGAGCAACCGTGTTTGCTTTTGCAACTGAAACACAGATTTTTATTTATTTATTTATTTTTAAAAAATGAATACTCGAACCATTAATAATTTCAGCAAACAGAAGTAATTGGAAAAGTCAGAGGAAACCCAGGGCCCTCTGAGATCAACTGCTCTCTTTTGTAGCATTTATTCCAAGTATTTGTAGTATGAGCGATATTTCAGGTATTTGTATGCATGGAAAGGTGATTGTGATGAGGTGCAACTGAAGTCAAAGGTTGAATGGAAAGCAGCTTACGAAAAAATGGAATTAAGTTTAAGACTATATATTAAATGAAAGATTTTTTTTTTATATTCTATCAGGGGAACAAAACTCTAGATTCCTGTGTTTCTAAACTGCAAAATCAACAGATTTGGGGGAGCATTGAGAGTGATTCATTCTGTGCATATTTGAAAGAGTATATCTAAGGATTTAGAAATACTTTTAATAAAAAGCTTTAGCCCAATATGTGAAGACCTAAGTTAGTGTGGATCTTTCTGTTGTTTGTTTTATAACTTTTGGATTCTTGGAAACTTTTGTACTGATATAATGTTTGATCTCAATTTTTGACTTGATACTTAAAACAACAAAGATATCTGGCTGTTCAGAAGCAATTGTTTTGAGTACAGAGAAAGTCAAGGTAGGTGATGTAAAGCAAACAAGCTGACTGAAAGCACAGACAGTATAAAAAGAATTTAATGTCAGTTACAAAGCACCCAATACTTTTTATTAACCAAGGCAAAAGAAGCAAATAGTGAAGTTACCACAGTGAACTCAGTTACAGGCACAATGTATTTGGAACAAAAAACCTCTTCAAAACTTATGATTCCTAATAAATAGGTCAAGAAATTGTTATTTAAAGTGGAAGATTCAAGGGGGTAAAACCTTGAAAATTGTGTACGCATTTATGTTGGTAGCATTGAATGGTGTGAAGTGCAAATATGAGTGGAAAAATCGTGAAAAGCCTTCTACCTTTGAGAAAAACTTTTATTTAAAAGAACAAAAGTTAACGTGGCTTGAAATTACTTGCAAAATTAAAAGTTCTAGGATTAAATGCCTTCTAAACACAAATCCTTAAACATTTGGGGATCTTATGATGCTAATAAGCATCCCTTAAGAGAAACATGTGTTGCAAAAGGTATAAATAAAAGCACAATATTTGAGTTTTAATAACATATCCATAAGTAAAGAGGAAATTAAAATCGATGTCAAAATTACTACTGGCCAGCTTATGTTCTCTAGAGGAATGAGGAAACATTTTAAATGAATCTTAAGGTTGGAAAAACATTTGTAATATAACTCTGTAATACGACTTTGTATGATCACAAGCGCAGGTTGTTAGCCTGTAATCAGCAGGGAACAACTGAACAAAATGGTTGGGCTATGCATTTTTAGAAGTTTTGGAAATACACCTTGGATAACCACTGTGCAAAGTGATAGATGGGGTAAGACCTATGAGTGTGCACTCTTAATCAGCGGTATTTAGGTTTTATACTTCATTTCCGTCATAGTAAAGTGATCTTGAGAAGACCGGTGGTTTCAGGCTGGATAACCTTCTGTGTACGTTGCTGAATCCTAGTGTAATTCCTTGTTGTTCTTCATGGTGCAAGTTTTTCTTCACTGCATTCAAAAGGTGTGTTGAATAATTGCCTGCTTATTTTAATTTGGAAGAGTTTGACATTCATCACCTTTCTATCAAGGCATCCCATTACTAATGCTTAAAACGATCAAAAACTGAAAAAGACAAATCTCATATTTAATATTTCCTGGAGGTCATTCTCACTTGCTTAGCACAAAATTATGAATTTTTTTTCAATTTACAAAGGGTTTTTTAATACAATCGGGCAAATCCTATAGCAGCACCGCATAGGAACCTAAGAGGAACTGATTTGTCTATTAAACATTAATCCATTTTTGAATATACAGCTCAGATACTGCTGTCACTTTCTGCAGCTGGAAATTCCTGAGGAATAATGTGAATGGAATCTCAAAATGTTAAATTGCAATCATTTGAAAATTGTACAGATGACATGTTAATTTAGGAAGATAGTCTGGAGAAACATGACTGAGAAAAATTACAGTCTATTTAAGAGTAGAGTTGGAGGAGAATTGAGTAAGAAAATGACGTTTGGGTTTAGTGATAATGCAGTGAAAATGTCGGGAGCTAACAGACAACACCTCTGAAGCTCAGACCTCTCCTGATCTTGGAGCCGTCTTCTGAGATGGAGGGGAAGCAGGGGCGGTGAATGCTGCTGGAAAAGGAAATGGTTGATCTGGTGGTGCTTCTCCAGGAGCTGGGTGTGCTGCTGGAGCAACTGGGTTTCCCACTGGCCCACCTGGATCTCAGGCAGCCTTTGAGTGCCGCTGTGTCCCAGCTCCCCGTGTTTGTGGCTTATGCTGAGCTGGAGCTCTATTTCCTGGGATTGCTGGCTCTGGCACGAGCTGCTGGTGTGATAGTGATTTAATTTAGGAGGGAACTAGGAAACGTGTGGCTTTTGTTCCAATTCAGAGTGAAGCTAAGTATCTAATTGCTCTTTGAAATACAATAGCTCCAGCCTGGAAATTGCAGATGAGTGGAACTCCTTTTTTTTTTTGCCCTGTACCAATCAGATTCAGGGATGCGGCAGCCCTGCAAATAACCCAAGTCTTTAGGTGTTCTCCAGCATTGGTTGACTTTCAAGTTGGCCCAGAGGAGTTTAAGGCAGTTAGAAGGTCAATGGCAGCCACGCTCTCTGCCTGCTGCTTTGTAGAGGCAAAGGGAAGCAAAAAGCACCTGCTGCTTGGAGAGCCTCAAGAAGCAGGAGTGGAGCGACTGTGGTAGGGTTGGTGACACAAAATGGGAAATGGTTTCAGAGATTAGTAGTTTGCCAGCAGAGAGTCTGGACTTTGTTATCATGTAAAAGTTCAGGCCAGCAGCAACAAAGCCTCGTCGTTGCGGAGCTGGACAACACACAGCACAAGTTGTTTGGAGACGTTCACGGGCAGAGGACTGAACACGCTTGTCCTCCTTCCTCTTCAGCCTCTAGTGACCTTAACAGTGTCCATCTGTCATAGTCCTGCCAAAAATAAACCCCCAAACTTTTGATAGAGAGAGGGACTTCAGAAATCTTGGACTTCTCTATGGCTACACAGAGCAGTGTCGGAAGAGCTGCTTCAGTAAGGTGTTCTCAATTCCTTTTTGCAGAGACCTAAACTTTCACCAATACAAACTCCTATAGAACGAAAAGTAATGCAAAAGCTCTTTTCTTTACATCAAGTACTCCAAGAATTAGCAAGGTGAAAGAAATATATATTGAAGCTAAAAACCTATTGCTTTGCCTGGGTAGCAAAGTGTTAGCTGAGGAGGAACGGTACGTGTTCACTCAGTAGGGAAATAACAGCTCCTGAGTGCAGCCATACGAACGGGGCAAGAGCAAAGATTTAGCACCACGCTAACGCCAAGGGGATAGTGCTAGAAAAGGGAAAGGAGCTGGGTGATGCAGATCAAGGAGCTGGTACCCAGTCCCAGAAGGAGAAAAGAGCCTCTTGCTCAGCATAATACAGCAACGGCAGTTTGACTGGCTGCAAATTAACCTACGGTAGCAAAGAATAAAAATAATCTTGGAAGTTAACAGGTCACTTCTCAATTAGAGGAAATAAGTGCATAACCATGAAAATCACAAGTTGGAGGACTGTGAGCAAATGAGTAAAATGTGGAAATTGATAAAGGGTATTTGAGAGCAAAGAAAAGCAAATTCAGGCTGCTCTCAGTTTGAACAGAAGTAATGACCTTAACAGATGCATGGCTCCATTAAAGGCTGTAAGTGTTGGATAAAAGTGACCTCTAACGGGGAATATAAAAAAAAAAAAGATGGCCTTAAAGATAGTGTATGGGCAGGCTGTAATGCAAACATTTATTTTCGTGTCAGAGGGCTAATGGCTGCAATGCTTGAAGAGGAATCCTTACAAGTTTGATGAGGATGAGAGAATACATCCTCTCCCAAGACCTGCTCCATTGTGTCTTGAGGGCTCTCCCAAGCTTGCTCAGTACTGCGGGGCAGGGTATCTTCAGCCAGGCCAGGTCTTCCATGGGCCAGGTAGTTACTCTCCAGTAGCTAAAGTAGCTGGCTGCAGGCGGTGAGGAACACGGCAGCGCTTCCGTACAGGGCTCTCCTGTCAGGAATGGAAATGATCCTGAAAGAAATGAGCAATACAATAGTTGAGTTTTTAAAGCAGTAGTGATAAAGGAAAGCAATTCTGCAGCAACTATGCAGCTAAAAAAAAAAAAAAAAAAAAAACAAAACAGTAAAAAGAGAGAGAAAAAATAAAATTCTGCAAATTCTCATGGGGAATATTTAGCTACTGAACGGTGGATGAGCAAAATACTTGAAAAAGATTCTCCAAAATTCAAGTTTGGGTTAATTCAAATTGAAGGCAAGATTTCATTATAGGAAAAAGAGAATGAAAAAAATACTAGATGTATTAAAAACTTGATGGAAATATCCCTGGTCCTTTTGGAGTTCCCACATCTACATTGGAGTAGTGTTTGATGCCGTCATGCTTCTGTGGCAAGAAAGCTTTTAATGTTAGTGGAACCTCCGATATCTTCCTTTTCTTCTTTCTTAAATAATTCAGGCTTGATCCTACCTGAACTCAGAGATACCACTCAGTCATTAAAAAAAAAAAACAAACAACCAAATAAAAAACACCCAGCCCCAAAAACTGAACAAAAAACCCCCAAAAAGCCTTTCCCCAAAACCAACCAAGCAACCTAAAAAAAAAAAAAAAGAGGCAGGAAAGCGCGACAAGGAGGGGAGGATTTGGGTGATATTGAATTTCTTTATTATTATTCTTTTTTAATTGCACAATACCATAAAAGCTGGTCAAAGAAGAAACTCTCAGAGACTAAGTTTTAAGTTTCTGGAAGTAGCGTTCCTTTATTGGTGCCAGGTAAGCGGGGGATAATTCCGCCTGACACTCACACCAGTAAACTTACAAGAATTCTATATATAACCCCAAATCCCACCTATTCCGGTAATTATTAACATACTCCTATCCCTCTTCCAGTAAATAACTTCAATATTATCATGTCGTTCACATCTGTGCTGTTGTGCTTCCACCATCAGAGTCTTTTGGTGGTCGCAACTTCCTCTATCGTCATCTTCATCACCTTCTTCTCTCCTTGAGCTGTCATTTTTGGCCCAAGTGCCTCATCTCAGTCCTGCTTCATCAACCATAAACCTAGTTTGTTCCAGCTTTGCTTACTACATTCTTCTTACTATTTTTGTTAGTAGACAACTGGGTCTTCTTGCTCTTGCCCTTAAACAATAATTTCCTTATACAGCCTTTGGTTATGTGCATATCACGGAAAGTGATACTAATTACATGCAAACTAACATCTATGCAATGGGTAACTTTTCGCATTCAACGAGCAGATAATGTCTAGTGAAATTTAAGTTAACTTACATTATTTAAGCAGTTATCATGCAAGGCTGTTGTCTAGATGGAGATATTGACTCAAGGCTTGTGCAGCAGGGGTTGGATTTCTGGCAGATGGCCCTCAGCACCTCTAATAATAAAAGACACAAAATCACAGCCAGTAAAAAATAATTGGAAGAGAAAATCCTGAGCATGAAATGTCAAATAACACTGGAAATGTTAACACAGGAGAGAAAGTTATTAGTAAATATATAGGTGAGACTAAAATCTCTGCCTTTATGGGTGGAAAAGGGCAATTATAGGTGAAGGGCAAATACCCTCATGTTAAGTATCTAATTGGGATTATTTATCACTACTTATTAGAAGAAGAGCGTGGCATCTCAATCATATATAAAAACTATAACCCAGAGAGCAGGGATTCTGTGTAAGATGAGTCTGCAATATAGACTGTACTTGAATGGCTGGGGGAAAATTAGGAGCTTTAAAAGCAGTAGGACAGAAAAAGCAGCAATTCTTGCTTTTTATGGGGCAATCCTTGGGGGGAAAAAAAAAAAAGTGGTAGCGAGGCAGGCTGTGCTGCGTTGTTGCCTCACAAATCATTAAACGCGGTGTTTGCCCGCGCAGATTACTTGCTACAGGAGAATTAGCCTTGGTAGTGGTGGATCCAGCTGAGCGTGGACGCTGGAGAAGGAAAAAAAAGGTGGTGAACAGGCATGTGGAGTGAGGGTGTGTTGATGGATGAGTGAAGGGAGAGTGGCAGCAACAGGCCAGATTCAAAATTGCTCCTTTTTTTGGACTTGTAAATGTATAAAATCCTTCTCTGTTATCTTGGCAGGTCTTGACTGTACTAACCTCCGTTCCATTAGTGTGCAAGATGTAAACACCCTCTCAGACATATGCTGTCCTGTAGGCAGTTCAGCAGCTAAAATTCAGATTCAGAAATATGCTGCTTGGTAGTAAACCATTATTGCGGAGGTAAACACCTCAGAAACCATGCAGCTGTCACTGCAAGATGATTGTTTAAATATTTAGAAACAGTATGACTATGGAAATCTGTAGTCTGAGCATGACGGAGCAACTTTGATGGCTTTTTAATGAACCAGGCCAAGCAAGATGCGGTGGCAGGCTGAAACGGAGCAAACAAAACGCCTTCTTTGAGCTGCAGGTGACCTTGCCACGTTTCCACTTAAGTGGTTGTGTCCCAAGTAGTTTGTCATCCAGGCTAGAAAGGTTTAAAAGAATTTCAGGAGGTTGTAGAGGAAAATGCAGTAGAGGAAATTCAGCTGCACTGACTGCTTGAAGTCCTTGTTCAAGATGTCTGCTACGTGGCATTTTCTGGAGGCAGCAAGGCTGATAGAAAACAAGAGGCAGGTACCAGAGAATTGCTTCATTAGATACATTCATTTCCAGCTGGCTTCTCTGTGCTAGAGAAGGAAAGTTAATTAAGCAGATAGAAACATGAGTTAATACAAAAGTGAATAGGAATTGAAGCTATAACGGATAGACAAGAAAAAAAAAATTGAAACAATGTCACCACTTCTTAAAAGAAATATCCAAGCCATCTGATGGCTCTGGAGGTAGGAAAGAACTTGGGGAATATTTCATCTTTAGGAGCAGGTCTGCGTTGGAGGGGGGATGTCTGCAGGACTGTGTTGGCCAGTGAGTGTTGTAGGTGAGCCTGTGGCTAGCGGTGAACCCAGGGCTCTCAGCAGTTCAGAGAGGGGTTGTGCTCCCTGGATTTGGTCGGTCCGGGGACAAGTTTCCCGTCTGTTTGGAGACACGTTCAGCCAGCTAGCACAGGTAGTGAAGACTTGGTGAGTCCTTTCACTCTGTTCCCACCAGGGATAAGAAATGTATACACCTGACAAGCTGCTCCTGCTCTTGACAGGACGGTTTATTTATGGGTTATTAAAGCCCAGGGTCACCGTGGAAACTTGCTTCTGCTTTCACCCACCACCGACCATGAAATACAGCACTAGCATCAGAGGGCCTGGCAAGCAGGTGGTTCAATTACGTGCTCACTACCCGCAAAACGGGGCTGGCATCCAGATTTGCCTGGCTCGAGATGAGAATGTACTGAAGTATCGTGATGCCAGCGGGGATGAGTGTCTGTGCTGCCTCCTGCCAGGATCCCGGGGAATATTTCTGCATGGGAATACTTTCCACGTGGAGCGTTTTCAAGCTGGTGTTGTGTTCGAAGCCCACTGTGAGTAATCTAGAAGTGGGATGAGCGTAGTTGGTCTGACTCAAGGGGAAAAAAGAAATAATGTGTAGTTAGCGTTCCCCAACCTGGCAGCGTTGCCCAGAACCTCAAGATTGCAGAAGTTAATGTTATAAAGGGGGCTTCTAGAGCAGAAATGTTACATATGCTGCTTTTTGCTATTTTTATCGCATTACTATAGCGGTATACTACAGCGACTGTTTGCCAGCTCTCAGTTTGGGATTGATGTTTTGTGTTTGTGACACCTTGATACCTCTAATTAATAAATGCTTGTAACTCAGTCTCATGAATCTCCCTTATTTTGGCAAGCATCTGCATGCAACCAAAATGATTTATTAACAAAGCTGAAAGGCTGAATGGGGCCCACTGAGAAATCTGTAATGCAAGAACAGGTGAATAGGATGTGATTGGCAGTGCGTGTTTAAGTGCACAAAACATTACAAAAAAAGAAAGCATTGCAAAATAGAGAAAATAGCCCCAGAGAAGCATGAGGTCCCTTCTTCAGGAGGAACATTCCTAAAAGGAGGTTCTCGCGAGGCTGGTGCTGGTCTCTTCTCCCAAATTACTAACGATAGGCCGAGAGGAAATGTCCTCAAGTTGTCAGGGGAGGTTTAGATTGGATATTAGGAAGAAATTCTCTGCTGAGAGAGTGGTTGGGCGCTGGACCAGGCTGCCCAGGGAGGTGGTGGAGTCACCATCCCTGGAGGTGTTGAAAACACGAGTGGATGTAGCACTTGAGGCGATGGTCTAGTGGTTAGGGAGATGTTAGGATGGAGGTTGGACTTTAAGATCCCGGTGGTCCTTTCCAACCATAATGATTCTATGATTCTAAGGTGTGGAGATATAGGTGGAATTTCCAGCTGACATAATCTTGAAGTATTTCAGCTTAGAAATTGAGCATGAACATTATGCAAGATTTTAAATGATATTTTTGCATTTGATTACTTGCTGGTTTATATGTAGTTCATCTCAAGATTCCGGGGTTGGCTGTTTTTTTTATTTGACAGTCAGGATGCAAAACATGGGTGTTTCAAAGCTTTTGCAGTCAACGCTACACTTCACCTTTGTAATGGAACTGTTTTCTTTCTCCAGAAATATACCAGTGGTAAATTGTTTCCATACATATGGCTGCAAATATTAAATATTAAAAAGGTAAATAATAGTCTCTTTCTCAGAATATTTTTAGAAACATTCATTATACAGACAAAAAATACACATCCATTAAACTGGAGCTGGTTGGGGTTTGAAATATCTAAACCCATGTAGTATTTTAATGTTCACTCTTCATTTCTTTGCTTTACAGAGTAAATAAAAAAAGAAACTTCTTTTGTTCTTATACAAACATTAATAAAATAAAAATTGTACTTGAGCATGAGGTTTGCTTGAATAAAAAGGCAATATTAGGCCTTGGAGTAATATTTTTGCAGCAGTTAATGTGACAAATGAACTTCATCTCTGTTATTGCACAAAACCCAGAAGGAGATCCTTGGCCAGTAGAAAACATCACTCAACTGGGGTTTGCATCAGAGAAATTTTTTTGTACATATACAGCTCAGGGGGGAAGATGGGAGATAACCTGAGTGGGCAGAGACTTGCTGTGTTTGGTGCTGTAGCCCAGAGGTGTCTGTAGCGCTGGAAGCCTGGCCGGGTTCACTGGGAGCAGGTACCTGTGTGAGTTCACAGGATGAGCTCCCAGGACCGTGCCAAAGCTGGATACATGAACGACTCGATCTTGTGTCTGTGGACCCTTTCTTCTTTCCTCCTTGTTCTCGGTAACAGGGTGTTTGTTTAGAGGGGAAAACTGAACATTTAATATGGCATAAGGGAAGAGTTTCATCTTTGGAAACCATAATTATTGATTATTTTTTTCCTCTGGTAATTCATATGTAGATCCGTTGTCTGTTCAAACTCTTTGGAAAAACGCTGTGAAACACTCAACCCTTTTCCACAGACTTCTTATGAGACACTAAATATGCCCAGATCTTTGTACTGCTTTGTTAGAAGATGTGATGCTAGTCCTTTTTTAATGATATCACGCTCCATGTTTCCCTATCTTAGTGGCTGCGCTGTTATTTTTTTATCTAACTAAAGCATAGGTAATGTTTAAAGGACATGGAAACACAGTCAGAGATGTTTTGGCTGAGTGCTGCTTCAGCTTTGACAGCCAGATGGAAGCAGATTTCATTTGTAATTGCAGGACAAATGCTACGGTTGAGTATTTATTGGCTGGAGCTGAAGGCTGGATGCTCCCTGCTCTCCCGGGAGCTGTGGCAGCTTTTACTCACAGCTCGGTGCTTACCAGTGAGGATGAAAACGTACCATCACCTTCCAATGTTTCAGCATATCAATTTGCCGGTGGTGTTTCTAGTTACTTAATTTGTTCTTGCAATTCCTGAATACGTATAAAAGGAGATAACTGAGGGATTAAGTCATGGATGCAGGGAGCTGCAATATGACCCAGGGTCTAAGTCCTGTGAAATTAGTGGGGCATCTCCTGTGAACTGCGATAGTCTCTGAGCTGCACTTGTGGAGAATGGGGGGAGAAAAACCTTGCATAAGCAGATAGAGAAGTCTCACTTGGCCACCAAGCTCTTTCCCCCTCCATAGGCGCTGTTGGGGTCCCTCTGCAAAAGATTACGCTGAGGGATAAAAGCATAACCTGCTCCAAGCATCTTCGCTCCGTGATGCTGGAGGGGGTTGGTTTGCACACTGCCGACAGTCCTGCGCCTCTCACCCAGGCACGTTAAGCACGGATGTACTTTAAGCACATTAGAGATCCATAGAACTTGTTATCTGCTGTATGGTGGATTTAAACGGAATGAATGTTTATTCTTCCTACTTATCGGTGCGTAGGAGAGTAGGATTAGTTGCATAAAAAGTAAGAAATAAATAGTGAGAAGCAGCATTTGTAGGATTTTTTTTTTCTGGCCTCAGTTGTGTGACTGGAGATTTGAAAAGTGTCTCTCTTGTTCAGTGAACTTCAAAGGCAGATTTAAGGTTTCAGTGAGAACTGATGCGCTCTGGTGTGTTTGAAGAGGTTCTTCAGGTCACAAAGTCGTATCAAGCAAGTACGTAACACTGCGTTTCCTTCAACTGCCTCCCACTGCCTGGGAACGATGGCCAAATTTTGTTGGAGTAAATGGGAACATAGTGATGCTGATTTTGGAATGAGCGAGGTTTGGCACGGTATGTGCAGGTTGCAGGCTGAAACATGCGCATTAAAAAGCATCTCCTCTGTAGAAAATAGTCTTGTCCAAGTCTGCGGAATTTTAGTAATTATATTTTCAGTAAGTCTCAGCTTACAACTGTAAATGCGTGCACATTTGGAGTTTGAGCTGGCTGTGAGTTTTGCCAGGAGGAACTTGCAGCTGGCTTTCTGGCTCTGATAAAAGCCTACTTGAATGTTCAGTGTCTATAAAACAAGGTAATTGAGTTAATGCATTTGAAACGGATCTGATGTAAAATATAACAGAAAGGCACGTTTATATTAATTTAAAGAATATTAGCATTAAAGTATTGCCTTGTAAAGCAATTTAATTCAATGGTCTGGAGATAATTGTTAGCTAAACTAGTGTAACTCCTGAGGAAACACAAGAACAATTGAGTTACTCAAGATTTATGCTTGTCTATCTGAGACCAGGATCTGTCTGAAGGCAGATAAAACATGGTTCCGCATTACTGTAACTTAGTAAAGTCGCAGAAATATTAAAGCATAAAGTGATTACTGTGTAATTCAGCAATTCAGAACACAAGAGGGATAAAACAGGTTTGTTCTAGAAGTCACAGCTGAGAATTTCCTAGGGTTTGTGCACAGGAATCATCAGCCATACACTTTCGGTAGCATCTACTACTTATATTTCTAACATTGTTTCAAGCCCTGTTCATTAGGGTTTGTTCAGAACTGTTACAATCACAAAATGTGACATACAGGTCAGCATCCCAGTGTAACTTCACCGGTATGTACTTCAACACGTCGATTTACATTCTCTTTTAGTGTCTTTTTATTTCAAAGAAATGAATTAGGAGTGAAAAATGAATTTTAAACCTGTCAAGCATTTCAGTTTTGGTTTGAACCCTGTCGTGGCTAAAACGGAGCAAATGTCCCTTGCTGTGTGCTTCAGCTAAATATAAATAATGATCACAACTTCTTATTCCCTTTATCTCTAGTATTCCGAAACTGTTGTAAAGTGCACAAAACACCATGAAGTCTCTATATAAGCATTTTAATGGTAGCCAAGGTACCAAAGTGTATTTGTAGGGGAAATGCCAAGGGATGACTTGTTCCTGGGGAAGCTGGACTTGCAAAGGAATTGGTGGAAGTTGTTGTAAGGCAGCCCCTATGCAATGCTGATCAAGATGAATGAAAGAAAACTCTGTCTGATACTTTGTCTTTTTCCATTGCAGAGGAAAATAATAAACCATTCTGGAAACTGGAGAAACAGAGCGGTTAGAAACCCCACCAGGTCTGAATCCCTCTGGACACCGTGCTTCACCTTCTGTCTGTAAGTGCTGGGTGCCGGCAAGAAGGGAGATGGTTGGAAGTAGCCTTGTTTTTCACAGTTGCTGATTTTGATATTTTTTTCTACTATTTTCTGTTAACTCGGGGGACAATAATTATGAAAGCATAGTACAGACATTGGAGAGGAGCTAGGGTCTAAATAAAACTGAAAAATATGAGAGGAATGCTTTGATGTGTAAGTATGAAAAGAAAGATGGAACTTGGGAGCCTCTGCAACTAATATAAAACTGAAAACTCAGTCTTGCAATGTAAGAATCAAGGATCTGATGAAAAGCTGTGATATATTCAGAGAGGGGGCTATGAAGAAGATGAAAAATTAACCCTCACTGGACCAGTGAGATTTTACAAAGAATTTACTCGGCAATGAAGCTGATAGTGAGCAGTGATTTGAATTTGTGAAGGTGGCAGCAAATCCAAAAAGCCCCAGGAAGGGGCATAGGGTAGGATGTTAGATGAAGCTCAAAAATTTTCAAAACCTAGAAGATAATTCCAGAGCTAAATGGATTTTAAAAACCCCACAAACCTATCCTGCTAACATAACGATGAATGCTATTAAGAAAAACAAAGGCAACAATTTGGACAAAGGAGATGATAGAGCCCCGTTAGCTTGGAGGAATTCTTCATAGGAGCAGGAGGCAAATGGTGTAGCCGAAGATGAATCAACTATTTTCTGTCTGAAAGTTAATGTTTTTTCTTGGGTGCTAGAGTGCAAATCAAAGTATTGCCAGAAAGGGGGAAATAGTCACTGTGAGAAAAGCTAGAAACAGTAGAAGGTAAACAGATGCGATTCAAGGCTTTCAGCATTGTGCTTATCTCCACTTGATGGGTGTTTCTATAAAAGATTTCAGAACATAATATTTGGAAAAGGTGCAATGTTTAATTGTAACTGGATGGGGGGACAGGGAACCCATCCCAGACTTGGTTAGAGAAGTGCCAAAGCCTTTGATTTTATCCAAAATCCCCTTCACAGGGAATCAGGGAGTGAATGCAGGGGTGGCACAGCTTGCAGCATGCTGCAGAACACAGAGATGTTCCCAGAAAGACAGAAAGTGGAGGCAGTGAGGCTTTTGCAGCTTAATTGTTCCTGGCACGCCAAATTTAGTCCTGCCACGTGTTTTTGTGTAGTACACTGAGCTAGAGAATGTAACTGTGCTGGTCTCTGCCCATGTCAAGGTCTTGGCTTTCCTTACAGAGGGTGTCGAGGGGTATGTTTTCCTCAAGCCAGGCTCCACATGGCGAGTGGTGGAACCCCCTCCACTGATCCAGCGTCCCTCGTGAGGGAGGCAGGCCAGGCAAGGGCCTCAGGAGCGCAGGGATCACAGATCCCTGTGCGCAGAGCAAACTCGAGAAAGGGGGCATGGTGAGTCCCTTGGGCGTGAAGAGACGCTGGGACAGTTGGTTGCATGGGCAGCACCAGCCATGGTTGCAACCCGCGTGTAAACCATTGTTAAAAGAAACATGGCGACCCAGACAGAGGGCCCACACAAGCATGCAGGTGTCCAGGTCTCTGGCTGCAGAGACTGCCGGAGCCTGCCACTTTTAATGGAGGAGGACCAAGACAACACCTGTATTCAACGTGACCAGGTGAATCATCTGCTCAGCCTGTTGGCTGAGTCGAAGGAGGAAGTGGAAAGATTGAGGATTGTAAGGGAGTACAAGAGAGAGATAGACTGGTAGTGCCAGGCAATGGCAGCACGTGGAGGCTCCATGAGAAGCAGAGGAACCCCTACTCTCCTGTCACCAGGTAAAAGGAGAGGACCCAAGAGATGGGGGGGAATGGAAGCAGGTTCCTTCTCGGAGAGGCAGGCAAATCCCCTCCCCAGCCCCTCCCGACCTCCCTCACCTTCCTGGTTGCCCTTACACAACAGGTTTACAGCTCTGGAAGTTGAGGGCCAGGTCAATCAGGAGGGAGAGGAAGGTCCATCTGGGGAATTGCACAGGGTGAGTCAGTCACCCCCCAACTTAGGACTAGTTCAATAAAGAAACAAAGGAGAGTACTAGTAGTAGGTGATTCCCTTCCAAGGGGAACTGAGGGCCCT
>JAVSBS010006194.1:96549-110774 GCA_033124195.1 Coracias cyanogaster
AACCATGACCACCTGGGTGAGGGCAGAGCCACAGAGCCACAGGTGGGCCAGGTTCTGCCTCTGGAACACGAAGCCAATAGGAAAAACAAAACATTCTGATGGGCTGTGACTCATCCACAGGTCAACTCCAGCTTGGGGCCCACAGCTCAGGCCCCAGCACTTCAAGGTGATAGAGCTATTTGGGTAAAGCCAGGACACAAATGTTTGTGTGTGCAAAATCTTTAAGCAAAGGAAAAGGAGAAGGGAAATAAAAGAAGGGCCTGGCTGTTTCACAGGGTAAGCTACCAGAGCAGGAAGAGAAGAGAGAGAATTCATCTCACAGCTGTATGACCTCATGAGCTGGTACTAGTTCCAGTAAATCTGGTAAAACGCAAGTCTTCTCCTTATCCTTCAGTGTGGGAGGGAAGAAGAAACAGTATTCTGCTTTCCATTCTCCCTTCCCACTCCTCTCTCCCAAGGAGGACAGTACATTGCTTCCCAAGTTGCTGGCCTCTACAAGGGCTGTGTTTAAGAATTTTGCTTATCTGCCAGGGTCTCAGGGAGGGAATTCTAACTGCAGTGACGCACTGGCTATTTTTTCTATCTTCTGTGGCTTTTTCCATTTGTTTTTTTGTCAATGCAGATGAAAATTATGACCTGTAGAAGTGCCTTTTAAATACAATTGCAAGTCTTCAGAAGTTACAAGGAAAACTACAGTATAATGAAGTATATAACTCCTCCTACTACTACTTGAAGTAAGATAACTTCTCACCTTTAGCAGACAAGATTCACATCTTGTTAGCAATGACCTAGTAGCACATTTTACTATGGGAGTTCTACAGTTTGGAAGATTTTCCCAACAGGTTTCCTATTAGACAACATTTCAATTAACTATGGAATATCACTAGAAAGGGAGGGAAGGACTCGTCTGACAAATGATGATAATTTAAGTAATGATTTAGGTGCTGTGCACTTGAATGCTAATTCTGTTACGCGTTTTGGAACACGAGACATGATTAATTTAGACAGTTCTTATGTGAGTAGAAGGAAGCAGACACCGATCCACAGCTGTTCCCTGCTTGGAAAGTAGCTCATATTTTTCAACTTTAAAGACGCTCATTCTCCTTTGCATAGTCCTGGGGTTCTGTAAGCAAAGGCAGCTCCACAGACAGGGATTGCATCCTCCAGCAGTGTGGCAGGAGCAGCACACATCTCTGCTCCCAGATGTGCAGGGATGTGAAATCATCAGCTCTGATGAGAGGGATTTCTGTGCTCAGCTCTCCCCAGAGTTCTGTTGCCCCGTGCAGGGATTGCCACCATCACAAAAGGATACACAAGCCTGAGCTGTGCTTCCAAACAAGCTGTGCTACTAGAGGACGGTGGTGTGTTTGGGAGGGGAAGGGAAAGCCCTGCATAAGATCCAAGTGAGAGACAAAGAAATTTCAGTATACGTTTTTCCTCCACCCAATTTGTATCCCGGTTTGGAGGCTGTAGGTACTGCCCTAACTAGAGCAAAGCCAATAAAACCAGTCCTGCTGGAACTTGAAGTGGGCTTGTGTATCAACTGGCCCCAAAAGACATTTCAATGAAAGCAAACTGTGACTATAAAGCAATAGGCAGAACTGGCCAAATTACGTCTGAGATGAGACTGGAGCTCCTGACATTATTCAGAGTTCTTGAAGATGCCTTCAGTTTGCATTTCCTGATGTGTGTGTGCATGGCCAGAGCTTGGCTGTAAAGTGGCTTTATGCTGTTGTGTTCCTACTCCTGCATAATATTCTGTAATTTCATAAATGATGTTATCTGTAATGATTTCAGAAGAAATATAATTATGGTTTCTACAGCAACCATGACTTTAAATATCCAGAATTATGTACATGTATAATCTGCAACATAATGAAAGACTAATGCAGCTCATTGCATGTAAATTACATTCAAAGTTAAAACTTTTAAAGCTGGAAAAACATGCATGAGAAGCCCCCCCCCACCCTTAGCATCAGAATTTCCGCTGGTTCATGCTCGGATAGTTAAAAATAAAATAAAGTAGATTTATTTTGAACTTCCCAAGCCAATTCATTTCTTGGCTGAAAATAAGCATGCAAATATAGTTTGTGAGCAGCGTTGGATATTAGCATCGGACACGAGTTTACGAGCACGCCTTCTGATACACAATTGTGCTGCTCCCAGGAAAAGTTGACAGAAATTGTTATTTGGGAAGGGAGCGCTGCCAACACAATGATGATTGCTCTTTGCTTGGATCATCTGAGGTCTTGCTTTGGAGTTGGTTATGTCTGAGGACGTTGTGTCCTTGTCGTCAAAAAACTGCCTTTGAGAAAAAGCACGTTTTTTTGTGAGGCCAATTCTGGCTCTTACAGTGATTTGCTGTAAAGTTCCAAGCAAAGGGGGTGTGAAAAAGGGTGACAACACTGCCAGGAGCAGGGGAGCAGCTCAGAGCAAAGGAGCACAATGCTTGGGCTGAGAAAACAGATGCTCCGAAATTGCCAGGAAAATTGCCAATGGGCAGGAAACACCAAAGCGGTGGGAGCACGGGGCCTCCCTACCCACCGAAACACCGAAAGGAGCAATCTCCCTCCTGAGAGCACAAGCTGTGAATTCTCCATCTTTCTTTTGCTTTCAGATGCTTTGAATCCATGTTATAACGTGGGCTTGTGAAGGATTTTTTTGTTCTTTGACAATCACAGCTCTGTCATCCTAGGTACAGAAGGTGAGGCCGGTTTAGGTTTTTTGCTTGTGTGGTGATTTCTTTTTTTACTGAAGTGGAAATTTTTTTTCTTTTGGATTTACATCAGTGTAACCTAGAGCAGGATTTGTTTTGATGCCTCCAAATGAGTGTGCTTCATATCCCCGTAGAACATCCGGGGGAATATGGAGGGGGTTTAAATGGGGCACTAAATACCTGAAGTTTTAATAAGTATGTGTATTTTACATCTTTATAAATCACTCTAGTCATTAACGTATGTTATTAACAAATATAAAAATGTATGGTTCTTTTACTTAGAGTACCTCTATTTGTACTTGGAGCCTAACAAGTTAATGGCGACATTTTGGTGTTGAGCTGTTCGAGCTGTAGGCAAGTATTTCAGTAAAAAGTATATCGGAGAAGTTAGTGAACTTCTAAACAATGAGAAAAAGCCCACCAGGAGTTAGAACGAAGGACAAGCTAACAAGATGCAGGCAGAGATAATTATGTTTCTCTAGCAGTAGGATTTAAAATATTCAGCATCTCCAATCTCTTGCCCCTGCCATGCTTTGACTAAACTGTGATAAGTTTAAATACTATTGAAAGAAACATATATTAATTTATCTTGAAACCTCTTTTTCTTCTTTTCTTCTAATGTGAGCAGAGCTGCCAAGTTGCCATAAACAAGGCCGCCTCTTGTGGCAAATTATCTACCTCTGTGTGCGAGGAGACAGCGAATAAGCTAATCTTTCTCTTTACAGGATACTTTTGTTGAAAAAGTAGAATTTATGTTTAATACTTTCACTGTTGATTTTTCTCCTTAGGATTATATAACCACCAGATGTCTCTAAAACCATATTCTCTCATAAACATTTTATAGTCTTTGAAGATGTTGAAAATCTGGGATTTATAGGACTATTACATCCATCTACCCAGGGATCAAAAACTCTATTACAATTACCCCAAGTGCAAAGTTAGAAAATTTATTTAGCTGAGCAGATAAGTTTGAGAATTTTCAAAAGTCCTCATTTAATCTGTATACAGTAGAATCTAATATATTAACCTCCTTTTGAGACATAGAATTAAAATCCCTGTAGGATACAACACTTTTATCAAAAATGTAAGTAAAGGAAGATTTATGAAGCGGGATAGCAATTCCATGAATCTGAATATGCCATATGGTATCTTATTTCCTTGTGCTTATTTGAAGTTCATTTGGTTTCATACAAATGGACTTTTTAGATTCAAATAAAGAAGTCCCCAACGCAGCAGAATCTTGGATGAACTGGAGGAAAACATCAGCCTTGTGTTCTGAAGGATCCCTGTTGCAAATATGCTGTCTTTTATCTTTCGCTGTTGAATCTGGAGGCTGGTAATTCAGGCAGAGGAGAGGAGATGACAGCCAAGATGTGATCATAAGTATTCAGAACAGGTACACGCAAGCTGAGTATACTGCTGGGTAAAACCCATACCAGCTGGTAGCAAAAAGCATATCTGCTCGGAAATCTGAACTTAACCCTTACCAATTAAAAATGGTGAGAAGAGGAAGGCGAAGCTCAAGACTTTTCAGTATGGAGATACTACTTGTCGCTGGGAAATGGAGCAGATCTTTCCCACGGACAAGGAATTCCTGGTACTTCCTACAGGGAAAGACTTGGCACTGTCTCTGCACCTGCGCTTTTGCTTTACCCATACCTGGGAGCATCCAGAGCTGTCACGTAAGGTGAACTTGCATGTAGTACTTGAACAGCTGGTGTAGCTGTTGGGTTGGGAGATCCATAAGAAGCTCTCGGGTGGGGCAGAGCTGCAGATGTAAGCACAGACACCGAGGCAGCGTCTCGGCTGCGTAGCTGAAGCATCATGTAAAGGTACCTGGTGCCTCTTGCATTTCCCTGGCAGCTGTGTTGGTTCAGCTCTAGCTGCCATCCAAACCAGATGGATGCTCATCCATCCTCAGAAAGGAAACTTTAAAGTGAATTTCAAGCATGACCACACAAAAAACCTGAATTGGCAGAGCTGCAGCTGCAGGTTGGAGTTTTGAAACCTTTGGGAGCTTTTCCTCCTGTCTCCTTGGAGCTGGAGCTACAAGTTCATTTAATGCAGGCTACTAAGCAGCTGGTAGGTGATGAGAACTTTCATTGCCAGCTCAAGCCAAAGTGGTTTCTGCTATTGCATAATGTTTTATCTCCTTGTATCTGTACAAATGGCATGTAACAGCTCTAGAGCTGAAAGAGCCTCGTCACAGAAAGCCCACTTGGAGCTAGTCTGGAGCTTCCTGAACTTAGTCTGCAGCCTTTCTGTAAGTGGACGCTTAGTTTTCCACTTATCAAAAGGCAGCAGCCTGAGAGACATTCTTTTATCCCACAAGCAATGTTCAAAAACTTGCAGGAACCTCAACATTTCTGAGACCTCCGTATCTTACCAAATTTGTAACTGCCCAGTATGCTCTGGGATTCTTGGAAGAAAAGCAGCTTTAGACTGCATGGAGTAAAACTCAGGAAGAAGCCTGCTCTGCCCTGTTCTGTGCTTCACTTCTCCCTCCTTCGTTCAGCAGGGGTACTCTAGAGGAAGCTGCAGAAAGCTCTTTTGTTTCCTTGCCTGTTAGACCAAAAGCTATTCTTTCTGGTGACCATGTTGCTTCACTTTGCTAACTGTGAAACAGGACCTAATGCAAAAGTCCAGCTAATCATGGTGTGTAGGCCTGGAGTCATCCGTGTGTCAAACACGTATTTTTAACTTCAGGCTGCCTTAGAGCTTAGGAAGATGCTGAAGCATTTGCAAGATCCAGGAGTATTCTGATTAAATCTAGAAAAGAAGTAGATAAGTTTTTCTATTCAAACTTTTTTTTTCTTAAATAGCAATAATACCCTTATTTATTTTAATAACGAATATTTTTAATACTAGGAGCTGATTTTAAAAAAAGTATTACTGTCAGACTAGCTTTGCAACAACATTCATAATGTAGCAACAGGCCTAGAATATGCAGTTGATGTTATACATGGGGAATCAGGTTTTTTAAAACCAAATTTAACCCTCTCAAGGTTGGGAAGCGGGTTTAATCCAGTCTCTCCCATCGTCACACCCCATTCAAGCAGATGCAATAGGTAGGAAGAACTGTTTTCTTGAGTGTGTAAGGCGTTTAGATGCTGTATGTACATGTGGAACACATGCACCGATGATATTATTCCTTTTCCTCTCCTGCTTTGCAGGCATTTTTGGTCTCAATGGCAGCATTATGAAGTGTTCACCGTATCAGAGTGGACACGTGAGCCTTTCAAGACCTTTTTGCCTGATTAGGCTGTTTATTACCTTGTTCTGTAGAGAACACACTAGGTTAATTAGCACAGTGAACTGTATTTTTGTGGTCCCCTGGACGAGATTAGGCAGAACGAGGTTAAAAGCTGCCTGTGCAAAGTTTGCAGCAGTCAGAATGATTTATCGTATTATCATCTGTCTTTTGTAGGAATCATTAATGAGTTAATGTAGTGTGTGAATCTAAAGCAAGGGTTTTAAAGCATGTGTGTGCTAATCAATAATTTGTGAGAGACTGAAAAACAGGTTATTGAAATCACTCATAATTAGCCATAGATAGAATCCTAATAAATCACTAGTAATGTAGTAGTTCTCTTCAAATTGAAAAAACAAAAAGGAAGGACTAGGAGAGGGTCAGAGCAGTGAGCTATGAAATTATTCAGGAAATGAAATGATGACAAGAAGAACCGATAGCGACACAAAGATAGCTGTATGGGAACGTTTTAGTGAAGAAAATCCCCATTTCTTTCAGGGACGAAGAGAAATGGAGAGAAAAACTGATTCTCTATTCCCAGGAAGCACCAGCCTCCCACTATAACCGAGGCTGTGGGCTACCACCATTTGAGGCACCTGAAACGTGCGCGCTGTAATTTCTCCCTTCTGCTTTCTGAGCGTTTGTAATAGGAATAGTTAATTTCAATCAGAAAGCTGCTTCTTTCATATTAGATGAAACGGCATGATCCTGCTGCCCTCAAGATGGATTTTAAAGTAGGGCCCTGAATGATTTTACAAGAAGTAAATGCACTTTCTGCCGTACGTAGAGGAGAGCTCTTCCAGAGCATCCCGCCTGAGCTGGCTCAGGCACTTCCTACCTTCTTGCTCTTCCCTGGTTCCCTTCTCTGGACCTGAGCTGGAAAAGTGGCGATGCCAACACCAAAGCTGGGTGTCACCAGCTCCTGCTGGGTGAGTTCTGGCTTTGTGGGCTGTGCCGGAATACACAAAGTGCACACAAGGGAGCTGGAGGTGACTCCTGGTACAGTGTTGACGTGGTCCGTTCGATCTACATTGTGCAATCACGCTCCGTGTCAGAGATTTTCATGTCCGTGCTCTCTATGAGTCCTGGGGTGTGCAAATTAGTAATGCTGCCAGATTCCACCTGTTTTTCGAGGGAAGGGGCAAAAGTGTATGATCGTAACTTACGGAAAGGAATAGAATGGAAGCTCAATCCTGGCATTGCCATTCCTGACATAAATAACATAACTGGCTTTTTATGTGCAGCCTACATAGTGCAAATGTTTCCCTAACATGAACGTAAAATATTCACAGCCATTCACATAAATCCCCTGCTTTTAAAGTTAATGCTCTAAATTAACATATTTAATATTTGCAGGCATGGGGATGCCTAGGAAGCTTAAAAGTCAAATCCGGTGTGTGTTAAGGAAATCAAACTAGGTATGCCACATTTAAATCCCCAGCCTACTGCATAAGGAGCAGCAAAACTTGTTTAGTAAGACGCTGGTTTGGGTCAAGCAGGGGAAATTGCTGTCTCCAAGGTATTGCGCTAAGACCAGTGTAAGTACTTTGTAGATTGTTTGGAGCACAGGGTAAAGTTTTGGCCATCCAAGTGAAAAAAATAGAAAAGGTAAGATGGCAAAAAAAAAGAGTAAATTACAGAGTAGGACAGCCAAGATAACAGATGGAATTTCTACCCAGGAAAGACCAGAAAATTGATTTTTTTTTTTTTTTTTTGCCTGGAATGTAATTAAGGGGCAAAATTGTTAAAGTACTTAAACTAGCTAAGGACATGTATATATTAAATCTTTATGGTATACTTGAAGATGTTGGGAGAAAATGAGTTAGAAAACACAGGACAGGAGAAGACAGGTACCATCTGTCTGGCAGGCACTAAGCACCCTTTATTGCTATCACACAAATTTTGGGACAGCGACTTGTCCGTGTTTAACTTCTCGGATCTCTTCCTCCTTTTTTGTCCTATAGATGAGGACTTTTCTAGGCAGCTTTTCTCTTTCCCTGCATGCAAGTATTTTAAGATGAAAGGAACACGAAGGTCTTGAGAAGGTGACAGGGCAGCAGCAACCACAGGTGTAGGAGGGTGCTTGGAGACGGGGCACGCTTCCGTGCCGCTTCCAGCAAACAGGCTTCAGCTGCTCCCCATCCAGCTGTGCCACGTGTGGCACCGGCAAAGTGTTACCTGGTTGATGGGAGCCAGGGACCTGCCTGTGTTGAGGAGCCTCATCTCCCAGAGAAGCAGTGTCTTTGAGAGCAAAGTGTGTGAACCTATTTTCAGTTTGGTAACAGAGCATTTAACTTGTCGCTGCCCAGCCTGAAGATTGAACAGATGAGTTCTACCTACTTTTCAAATTTCCTTTTGCAAAGCCCTGCTGAAATGAGTAGCGTGACAGGCCTGTCTCTGGAGATGTAACGCACTTGGCCTGCTGCTTTGATTCACAGTATCTTTATCCATCCCCACAAGGGCAAGACTTCCTCCTTCTCCAGCCGTGTGATAAAATGACTGCTGCCAATTCCATTTCAGGCCGCTGCTGAAACAAGGGCCTAACTGCACCCGCTTGGTTGAGATCGCCTTTGCAGCATCTCACGCTGCACACCACACACGGCGGGTAGGAATTCAGGCCGTGCTTAGTAACTGCGTGGGTGTGGAAAATTCTGCAGCCATGTGTGGAAATCGTTTTGCTAAACTAGTTTTCCAACATGAAAAACTTGTAATAAGAAATGCAAGCGGCATTCAAATTTTCCCATCGCAGTGCAAAAGGCTCTTAATGACATTTGTCACGGTATTTTTCTGTGCTTCCCAAACAATTCTTTAATATATTGTTGCATTGCCAAGCAGCCATTGCGGGCTCTCTGCAGGTTCGTGTTGCTGTTGTGCTCACGCTAATGGACACCATAATGGGACTATAATGTTTTGATTCTACGTATAGTAAAATGGAAGAAGGGAGTAATACGAAGCAATTTTCTTGTCTGTGAAGTAAAATCTAGTCACAAGGTTTTCCTCTTTCACTGATGAAAAGACTTGCTTTTGCATGATGTCTGATGCCCCCTTTTTCCATGGGAAGAGCTCAAATGTGAAAACATGCACCTTTTTAATGGGCTGCATTTAAAACGTCTTTAGAGCTGCTCCATTTAGGCCTCTTGAGCCAGAGGCAGGCAAAGAGAAAATACTTCTGTTATTTCTTAATATTTCCTACTTGTCTAACCTAATGTGAAACATTAGAAAAAGTGTATTTCTATTTTGCTTTCCTTTCCAGACATGCAATTTTCCATCGCATACCGTTTTTACTTGTAATAGTGATGATCAAGGCTAAATGCTATTACTGCTGCTCACCCGAGGAGCAGCTCCAGTGCTTTGGGGAAACTCACACTGAAATCATTCTCCGCAGAGTTGTTTTTCAAGGCTTGTACCAGACAAAGCTGTTGTGGCTAAATGCATTAAAGGAGTTCTTCCTTTCACTTCATCAGGCTTTGGATAATAATGCCTAAACTGCTCCCTCCGTATCTGTCACCACTATGAAATCATTTTAAGTAGCAGAGCATTGAAAAATATTGGGCTAAAATAAGGGGTTGCAGACCAAGTAGAGTAAACTGTCAGCATTTTCTCTGGAATAATAAAGGTGATATATAAGTTAGACAATTTGCAAATTACAAAGCAGTGTCATTCCAAAAATCTTATTTTAGTTTTGTTTATTCAAAAACTAAGCAATTTAACATTTGTTGCTCTGGAGAGCCAAATTTTTCATTGTTATAATATTTCTTTTTTTTTTCTTCCATGTTACGATTCCTGTTCAGTGAATCAAATCTGTACGGCTTTTCTAAGCCGAACTTTTATGGGACCAGTAATAATCTTGTTGCCATAATATTATCCTTTTACTTAGGCTTAAAGGCCCATTTATGACTGAAAGGGAATATCTGCAAGTAGTAGGTCCCTGAATCTAATTTGCATGTAAATTAAACATTTCAGAATATGACTGTGATTTCTGAATACACACAAAGTATGCTGTTTTGATTCCTGGGAAATAAAAATGCATAACATTAATATGAAGAATATGATTTATATAGTAGCTTTTTTATCTTACCGATTTCTGCTCATTTGAATATTTCTTTCTTTTTTTCTCTCTCTTTTTTTTTTTTTTTTTTTTTCAGAAATCTTCTGTGGCCCCAGCTGATTATTTCTGCTGTAATGTGGATCAGGATGTGACAAAACCGTGCTTATTTCCATTCCTGTTAATAGAGGACGCTCAGGTTGAATGCTGGCTGAAGTCTAACAGTGCAGGAATTGTTAGTATCTAGTGTTATTTTATTATCGTTGGGTGCTGAAGGTATGAGAGCAAATGGAGGGGAGGAAATTTTAATATATACATTTGTCCTTTGGCTTGTTTTGGCTCTTTCTGCTCTATCAGCTTGTATTAAACATGGTCGCCTTATTCTTGGCTTGAGATGCACATTGCAAAAGACAAAGAAAGGATAGCTGAGAGAAGCTAAAAAATCAATCAAATGAAGAAAAGATAAGGGAATAAACGGAATCAGGTCGGGGTGGGGGGGTGAAGAACAAAGTGTCTGCTTGCTTCTAGCTTGTATTTAGAAAGTGTTTATGGATTCTGTAAGATTCACTGAACCTGCTGAAATTTGAGCTGGTCCTTTGAAACAGTCACTCATATTTACTGCCGAATTATTGATGAGTTTGTTACAGGGTTACTCAAATTTCTTGGTTATTCAAAATACTCAGGCTCACTAGCACAGTCAAAAGGGGATAAAGCTCTAGAAAAGTTGGGGTAAAAGATATTTATCTTATTTTATTTTTTAATGAGAACGTTTTCTTTTGTGATGACACAGACATTCCCTCTGCTGGAGCTGTTTCTCCTCATGTTACTCATGAAGATGTGCTGCAGCAAGCTTACCCGCAGGACTCTAACATCTTGAAGGCAAACCTCAGCTTGTGCTGTATGAAAGCGTGCAAATACCAGAAAGAATTTGGAGAACAGAGGTTTTGGGGTGTGTGCGGGAAGAAGTTTCCAAAGAGCATGTTTGCAGCGGCAAGAGCTCAGCCTAGCTTTGGTTATGCAGCCCTTGAGGAGGACGAGCACTCATGGATTCTGCTGATTGCCTTGGGAATTGAAGATACTCAGTGTTTCCCAGGTGAGAGGCCAATCTGATATTCCTAATTGGATTAGTGAGCTCGGAGCTGCTTATGTGGGAGAGAAAAACTCACCCTCCTCTTCGCTGTCCTACGTCCATATTAATTGCCCCCAGGAGGCATCCTCCTGGCATAGCTCTAGTTCTGTGCCACCAGTCACCTCCTGTGGCAGCTGGGAAGAGGTGCTGCTTGGAGCCGATTGGTCTCGGTGAATGCAATCTGTGCATGGTAAAATGACTTTTGTTGAGCTGTGACTTCTTTCCTCACTGTCATGGCTTTACTTGAACATAGAAGCGCGCTGAATCTTTGGGGTGAAGCTGCCTTGCATGTGCTGAGTGCCTTTGGTGGAGGCCATTATGAAGAAATCTATACATCACTCGCTATCCTTTATTTTAAGCACATTTTGGACGCTCTTGGAGGGGAGGCAAATCCCAAGTTTGCTCAGCTGCATGAATAAGGAAGCATTTTTTATAAAAGAACGGGGAAGCAGCAGAGATGTGGTATGTGGTTTAAGCCCAGATTGCTTTCTGCTGCCCTCCTGGGATTCCCTCCCTACCAAGTTATTTCCTGCTTACCTTTGGCATGTGTGTTGGAGCGTGTCCAGAAGAGAGCCACCAAAATTATCAGAGGGCTGGAGCTCCTCTCCTGTGAAGACAGGCTGAGGGAGCTGAGGCTGTTCAGCCTGGAGAAGAGAAGACTCCATGGGGACCTTATAGCGACCTTCCAGTACCTGAAAGGGGCCGATAGGAAGGTAGAGGTGAATCTGTTCACAACGGTTTGTAGTGACAGGATGAGGGGTGATGGTTTTAACCTAGAAAAGGGTGGATTTAGGTTGGACATTAGGAAGAAGTTCTTTAATATGAGGGTCGTTGATCACTGGAAAAGGTTGCCAAGGGAGGTGGTGGCAGCCCTGTCCCTGGAGACATTCAAGGTCAAGCTTGATGGGGCTCTGAGCAACCTGATCTAGTTCGACATGTTCCTTCTTATTGTAGGGGGGTTGGTCTAGATGGCCTGTAGAGGTCCCTTCCAACCCAATACATTCTGTGATTCTAGGGCTAGGGGTGCTAGTGTGGCCTGTACTTTTGCAAGTGCTCATAAAGTAGGTCATAGTGAAAGCAGCATAATTTGGTATGGAATATACATGAGATGGTCATTGATAGGAGAAAGCGTGAGACGCTCTATAAGGAGCTGGTTTAAGTGTACATATAACAGCATCAGAGCTGTGCTTTGGGCTGGTACAGTGTGGTGGTTTAGCCCCTGCCAGGACCTGAGCACTACATGGTCACTGCCCACCCACCGTCAGACAGGAATGGCAGAGGGAGGAAAATACAAACCCCGTGGGTTGAGATAAGGAGGTTTTAATACAGCAATGCAAAAGCAACAGTCAGAACAACGACAGCAACGACAGCAGTGATAACAACGTACAAAACAGGAGATATAAAATGTACAGACCACAAGGATACTGATTAGGACAAAAACTGCGGCTCGGACTGCCCATGCCTGGCATTCGGGACACACGACCTCAGCACGGGGTGGAATAGCCTGGCTGTGGCTCCCTCCCAACCCTGGTGAAAATTAACCCTGTCCTGGCTGAACCAGGACACACAGTCACTGACTTGCTGTCTGAGTATTGCCTCTTGCAATAGAGTGGTTGGGCAAAGCAGTTTCCTAGTTTGCTTGAGAATCCTTGTGCCCTTTACTCTGTGGGCATGCAGCCACAAGAACAGACCAAAAGAAATGTCTATATCAAAAGTATGTATATACTTAAGAGTTTTCTGAAGCAATTTCTGACAAATCTTAAACTTGTCTCTGCTACCAGCTGCACCAGTGTTTTTAGGCCCTGCCAAAGCACAGGGGATATTATAATGTCGAGCCTTGCTATTAAAGGAAAGGTGATATTGAAGTTAGGAGTGCAATGAAATATCTGGAGAGATGGAAAGCTCTAGTTGAAAGGATGCTATTATAGTCCTTCCTGAAAGTTATCAGTACAGAATGGCTGTTTTAATATACAGCACTAGTTTCTGAGAGCATCAGATTCCTGATACTGTCATTAGTCACACCGCTCTTTCATTTGGAGCGGCAACATTTCATCTTCTTACCAGGTGCTAGTAGACTTTTTTATTTCAAATAGTTTCATAGCTCAATATCAACAATTGAAACCGTGCTGATCAAACATCAGGATCTCAGAGGGCTTTAGAAAATTAACAACTAAAGCTTCACAAGTGGCATGTAGTGTGTGTGTCTGTGTGAGCACAAGAAAACAGGTGCCCATTACAGAGAACTGTCTCTGCAGAAGTCACCGGGAAATCTCCACCACGGTCTGCGTTTTCTCCAAAGCTTCTTCTGCCCCTTCCTGCCGCCGGGCTGTTGTTTATGGTAATTGCTACAGCAGCTACACAAACCTGTTGTAAATGTGACCTGAAAGGAAAACCAGTCGTTTGATGAAAAGCAAAGGAAATTTGGGGAAGCACAAATGTCATCCTGCGTGCTGAAACTTTGACAGGCCTTTTGGGTGATTAACGCTCACATCTCCTGCATTTCTTATTCCTGCTTACATGAGCCTTGTCAACACTTGGGAAAAGGGACAGGTAATTCACTGCCAGCCCAGCTTCCTGGAGATAGCACCCTACCTCCAAGTGAGGACAGATACGCTGTAGAAAAATTGCCTTAAGCTCTGTCTATGTGGAGCTTTCACCCTCACTATAATCAAAGATCTGTCCGTATAAAATTATTCCTATTAGCAATGGACATTGACCCAGGAATGAACTGTGGCCCAATTTTCAGCAGACATGCAGCTGCTGAGTGAGTATTGTCACCTTTTGGACAACCAAAAGGGCCATCGCTATTCAAAATGTATATTTAGCAACATCAAACGGAATGAATAAAATAAGATCTGGATATCTGTCATCGCTAAGAAGGTATTTTCGGTTCACTGATCTAACATAGTGAAGTGCTGGGGCCTGAGTTGTGCGCCCTAAGTTGGAGTTGACCTGTGGATGAGTCACAACCCAGCAGAATGTTTTGTTTTTCCTCTTGGCTTCATGTTCCAGAGGCAGAACCTGGCCCATCTGTGTCTCTGTGGCTCTGCCCTCACCCAGGTGGTCGTGGCTGGGGTGGTGGGTG
>JAVSBS010006195.1:0-20100 GCA_033124195.1 Coracias cyanogaster
CGATCTGTTTGTGAAGCCACAGATTATTAAACACTACTTTCACAGAAATTACTAGATAAATAGCAAAAATCTTGGTATAATGTGATTCACCAAAGGAAATAACCTAAATAGTTGATACATGAGGAAAAAAAGAAATGCATTGTATGGAGCTTAAAGAATGAATAGGGAGGCAAGAAGTAGAATTAAAATAAAATGCTCGAAGTTAAGGTGACCATGCTGAGTCTTAGCCACCTTTGCCCAGGAGGCCAAGAAGGCCAACAGCATCCTGGCCTGTATCAAAAATAGTGTGTCCAGTGGGAGTAGGGAAGTGATTGTGCCTCTGTACTTGGCCCTGGTGGGGCAGCAGGTTGAGTACTGTATTCAGTTCTGGGTGCCACAGTGTAAGAAAGACAATGAGGTGCTGGAGCAGGTCTAGAAAAGGGCAAGGAAGCTGGTGAGGGGTCTGGAGAACATGTCTTATGAAGAGCAGCTGAGGGAACTGATTTATTAGTTGGGAGAAAAGGTGGCTGAAGGGAAACTTAATTGCACTCTACAACTACCTAAAAGGAGGTTGTAGTGAGGCTGGTGCTGGTCTCCTCTCCCAGGTAACTAATGACAGAACAAGAGATAATGGCCTAAAGTTGTGCCAGGGGAGGTTTAGATTGGATATTAGGAAAATATTTTTTACTGAAAGAATGGTCAAGCATTGGAATGGGTTGCCCAGGCAAGTGGTGGAATCATCATCCCTGGAAGTGTTCAAAAAAACATAGATATGGCACTTTGGGATGTGGTTTAGTGATCATGGTAGTGTTGGGTTGACAGCTGGACTTGATGATCTTAGACGTCTTTTCCAACCTTTAAGATTCTATGAGTAGTAACTTGGTGTATTTTGAAAGTAGAAGCTGGAGAAGGAATTAAAGGCATGTCAAGAAGGAAGCAGTCTGTAAACTTTTTAAAAACTTTGCTTTTAACTGATTCAATATCATACAAACCCATCCTGCTGTAATTGATGCTAGTGACAAAGCATTTAGTGACATCAGCTGTGGCGGGGTTAGTCTCACTAGCTCCAGCATCTTTAAGGTTGGAAGAAATGTGTGTCCTCTACCTAGTCCATACACAGGCTGTACCATATGCTAGCTGTTTGGTTTAGAGTTGACTGGGAAAAGACTCCAGATTAGACCGAAACATTATTTTCTTGCTTGTTGTAAACTCTTTGTGGGGCAGTAATTCAGATATAATATACTTTGGATGGTGTTCAGTATTGCTAAAATTGGCTAAATATTCAAAAGCTAAATATTGCTTTTGAAAGCAACTAAATATTTAGGGGTTAGTGGAGAGTCTATGGAACCATGTCCCTGTCTGCACTGCAGCTGATCCAATCCTGTTACATAACATGGGTTTTGTTGATAACACTGATATTTTCTAATTTTAAATAGCTTTATTGAGATAATTTAAGTTTTGGAGAAGCTATATCTAGGGATTCCACATGCAATATTGCATATTCATAGATATCCAACCCCAAGCCCTTGTCTAATTGAGATGAGTGTGATGACTAAGGAGTATAATAGATTGCTGCAAGAGAATAATGGAAGTAGTCCCAGCGATTTACTTGTTTTCCATTTTCTGAGTCAGAAACTTTCTGTGGATGACCACTGAAACCCCTGCACACTGAGTGCTTTAAATAAAGTAAGGAAATCTTCTATGAAATAAGTTTGTACAGGAATATGTGTTTTTATTTTAAGTATTGTTCTATTTGAAGGCATATTAGGCTGTACACAATCAAGATGGACTAGAGAGACATGGGCCCCAAACTGATATATTTGGTACCTAAAATCTGACCTAACTTCCAGTGTTTCTGTAACTCTTGGTTAGATGCATGTAGTCACCAAAGTCCAGATAGGCAGTTTGGTAACTAAATCCTGATGGATCTGCAAAACATGCTTTATTCTCCCCAAAACAGCCTAAGAAATCCAGTTCAGATGTTTACAGAATATTCCCATGTATTAGCTTCTTTCTCTAAAGGTTCTCACTCCCCAGCAGATGGGAACATGCTTGGCTACCCAGTGTGACACTGCTGACCATCATGGTTAAAGCCACACTGATGGGCTTTGCAGAGTAGCAACGTGCATATGCTGCACTCTGAATTTTCCACCATGGAGATAAAGTGGCAGGACACAAGGCTGTTAACAGACACCTGAAGGAGCAGCAATGTCTTTGTTTTCACAGCCATTTGCTAAGCAAAAATGTGTCGCCATTTAAATTACAGTTGTGAATGCTTAAATGTCTTTCCCTATTCATTATAAGCACATAGTTGTTCTTAAGACTCCAGTTAACTGGACTTTGCCTCAAACAAGACAGTTAAGTAAAAGGATATCATGCAAGAGGTGAGGGTCTTTTACCAGTTCTGTCTAAACCAAGCTCTAACCAAGCTTTCTATTTTTTTATCACTTAAGACAATTTAAGTCAAGGCAAGATATATAAGCTACTTCAATTATTAACTCCTTATGTGCAATCATTAATTATCTCTCTTTTCAGAATCCCCATTCTCTTCCATTACAACCAACTAAAATATCAGATGTCGAGAACGATGTGTGGCCACGGAGACCTGCTCTTGTGCCTGCTGAGCACTGAGAGCACCACGAGTTCTCATAATGGTCTCATTAAAAAGGGTTGGCAGTTTGGTTCTGTTGGTTTTAAAAGCCTTCCATATGGTATAGCACTCTCCTGAGGTTCAGTGACTGCTCCTTTTTTGTTCTCCTATTTTTGTTGTAAAAATATCAAACCCCTGAACTCTCAGAATTCTGGCTCAAAAGGATTCTGTTACCAGGGTTTCTTCCATCTCTTTTTCCAGATTCAGAAATTCAGTTAGCTCCTTTAGATGAATGCATTCTTTACACTCACCTATTTTTTTCCCCAAAAAAGATAGGTTCTGAAAAGCTATGGGCCAGTTTAGGCTATTGAGTACAAGCTCTAGGTGGTACTTTCTCAGTTTTGGCAGGTGTGTGTCTACATGGGATGTGCTAGAAGCTTCATCTCCATAGCAGAAAGCATGATGGTATAGCATAATTTACCATGGACTGGATTTCCCTGCAGTTATCTTCAGAGAGAAGTTAAGGCACCCAGAGCTGGTTTCATTTAATGCAATCTCATTTTAAAGCACTTAGTTATAGGTCACAACCACTTTAAGCATTAATATTAATTATAATTATTTTACTGTTTTATTACTATGACTTATCAAAACAATGTCACATTCTACTGATTCAGCTTCTG
Source organism: Coracias cyanogaster (assembly GCA_033124195.1). NCBI lineage: Eukaryota > Metazoa > Chordata > Aves > Coraciiformes > Coraciidae > Coracias > Coracias cyanogaster. The sequence goes on from JAVSBS010006195.1 coordinate 3,250, forward strand.
AAATTGCAGTATTTCCATTATTACATGAAGAACAGCAATTTTTTTAATAGGCTAGCTAGGAAAGGCACAAATCTCCAGGGAAAAGCTAATTGTTTTTAAAGTAACCTGGTAGTTATTTTCATACTCTTCTACATTTTAAACTGTCTTGCTTTTTTCCTAAATCTCATATTCTGTTAACATGGGAACTCCCTGAATTCACACTACTATAAAAGAACATGTTAGGAACTTGTCATCAATACCCAGAAATAAGTAGTCAGAAAGGTAAACTCAGCTCAAATCAACAAAACGAGTCTCTCTTTCTCCCCATGCTTAACATATTTACTATAGCTAGCACTGTACCTTTTCCCGTGCTGCAGAATTCCTCCAGAGGTGCATATCCTCAAATAGATTTCCAGATGTGCTAGTAGGTCTCACTCTTTGAGCAGGCCCATTTTCTATGGCTCGGAATAAAATTTAGGAAAAAAACCTAGTCTGTATTCTAAAAGAAAGAATGAAGTTTTTAACCTGACACAGCTTTCTTTTCTTTGTAAACATCGGTATAGAAACTCGATGCTGTGTTATCTTCTGTCCAGATCACTGCTCTCAGCATTAGGCTACCCCACTGCATGTAATCCTGTGTTCTCTGTTATGAAAATAGGAAAATGTAATAGACCTTATCTGCCTACTAGCTGAAAATACTCTGTCAAAATAAAGCCTGTCATAGTTTTGTACATTTGTTCTCCATTTTTGTGGCTACTGTTTCTAGTATCAATTAATAACTTGTATTTAATAATTGCTATGGGATGTATTTGCTTTGCAAGTTCATGTTCTTACTGGCCTCAGGTCTACTTTGAAGATACAAAATTTTGGTACATAAAAATTTGAGACCTTTTGAAAAAAGTAATTCCTAACTACTCTTTTTCAACAACAAATAAGGACTTATTCTAAAAATAGGAGACATCAGCTTTTCCAATAAAGATGGACTTGGGCATTTCCAAATTCTTGTTTTAGATACAGAAGATGAAGGTAAAAGGAAATGCCTCTCTGAAAAAGTAGGAGTTACCAGAGAAACACAGGCTTCAAGCAAAGAAAAATTGTGATCAGAATGTAGTTATCATTATGAAAAAGCAAAAGTGAATTCTCAAAAATGTCTGGGTTGTGAATTAGGCTACAGGAATATATCACAAATAAAGGTAATTAAGGAAAAATCTAAGCTAATTCAAGTATTAGTTTTTAGAGCGAGTCAAAATATTTTAATAAGTGACACCTTTTTAAAATAGAATTATGTACTCACTAGGTTCTCCAGCATCCCAGGAACTGCTCAGTAATCACTGGCACCCAACCCTTTTTGAATTCTGTAGTAGTTGGGTACTCAGCCCTCAATTATTTAAAGGGAAAGTTATTTTGCTGAAACAAAGGAAATATTGTAATAGTACACTTGGAAGTAATATAAAAAGGAATAGAGGCAACCTTGGGAGGTGATTTAATCAATCTATCTGATCAGAGCAGGAATATTATGCCAGGTCTCCTGCAGTCTCTGCTGTTAATTGATTCCAGTGTGATGTTTGGCTTTTTCATAGCAGCATGAAATTGCTAACTCATGCTCGCTCACCTTCTAGTAGGAAATACCTCTTAGTTAATTCCTTTGTTCAGTAGCAGACCAAGGCTTAGTCATCACCTCAATATTGCTTATAAAATTATTTCTTGTTACTTTTCGTTTTCCTTTTTTACTTGTAGATCTGTGCTCTTTTATTCTTATCATTACAAATTAACCTAGTTTCCATTTTTCTCCCTTTCTTCAATTTGTATTTAATGTAATTTATATGAGAAAACACCTGTTCTACTTAAGTTTAGGCTTGGTTTTCTTCCTTAGATTGATCTTAGATTCGTCTTTTTTTTTTCTAAAGATTGTTCTTTTTTTCTTAGCTTTCCTTAGGTCGTTATGATTTTATCAACCAAATCTCTGGGCCTATGACATACTCTAAAATAACCTCCGAAATGCCTAGTGAATATAAATAACATTACCTGTATCACGGCAACAGTTATATTTCTGTACTTGTGTATTAGATTCCTTCATTGTAAGTGTTGTTATCACTAAAAAATGATTGTAAACTTTAGTGATATAAGTTCGTTTCACTCCAGTGTGCAATTACTTCTGAGCAAAGACTTAGAATGGTATTTTTAAAAGACAGTGGTCTTGTTCCTGTGTCAAAAAACATTTCCCACCCAACTCAATCTACTTCTTATTTTAAAGGTCTTAGCCACTGCTAGCTTATTTCTCGCCACATCACTTATTCATGCATGTGAAATACAATCTTTAGATAGATCTAATGGCTTGTGGAAAACGAGCATTGAATTACTGGGTGATGTTGCTACGTTAGCGTAGTGTTCATTTCAGAACATGTTTTGCTTTAGGTAAACTTGCATATCCTGAGCTATTTTGTTTATGGAGCTGAACATTACAGAAGAAGCCTTATGAGAAGAAAACAATGAAAAGCACCATTTAGGCAAATAGTTAATTTTATCTTTGTTTTGCCAAGTCACAATTCATTGTCCTCCTTGATGATGCAAAACTAATTGGCTCTTATCACAGTTACATTACCTCCAAAGGCAGATAAAATTAATGCAAAGTAAACATCACCGTGACCAGAGACTGACTGATTAAAAGGTAAATAGACTTGCATGGAGTTGATGCTGAAACCCACAAGAGGCTCTCTCAGAATTATAAATCAAGAAGTTCTCCAGGTTATCAGCTACTGCTCCAGTTCATTATTTTGTATCCTTTGCTTTAACCTTGGGTCACCCTTAATACATCTGCTCTGCAGTGATTAATATGACTGATGAAAATAAACTATGGAAGAGCAATACTATATTGCATGACTTATTACTCTATCAGGTTACTTGTTTACAGGTTTTAATTTTTTTTTTCCATATAAATAAATCAAAGTCTGTTAAGCTCTGTACTATATGTGAAACACTATTGTATCTGACTGTGGAACTTCCAAAGGGAGTCCTCCACTTTCAGGAAGTTATACTTTGAACTGAAAAATCTTCAGCCTTTTATTTTCTTCCATTCAATTCCTTTAATATTTGCCAAGTTTGCAGGAAGGTATGGTTTGAATGTGGGAATGATGTTATTCCCCCAGAGTTCACACTTAAATCTATACACTAAATTTTAAGTTTAAAAAAGAAAATGCCAGTGACTTTATTTAATCCCTCTTCAAAAGAGAGCACAGAAACATTCTCAGAAAACCAGACACTTCAACCCGAAGAAAATATGTTCTATTCAATCAAAAGTTGCAGTTTTTTATGAAGCAAGTAAAAATCTAGAAAAGATGAAGGAAGATTTATATTTACATGGGATTTGTATTTGAAGACTCAACAGTTTCTCTGTACAGGGTAACTGATTTTAGGCAATATGATTCTTAAACTGAATGGCTTAGAATCTCTTATGGGGAAAACTGTCATACACTTGTTAAAACCCACCCTGCCCCCAGACATAGCAAAAGTTCAGAAATCATTGTAGTCTACAAGCTCATACACTGACATTTATCAACTGTACAAATATGTAGAAGATAATTGTAAAGAGGAATGAAATTAATTATTCCCCATGTGCCTTGGTACAAGATGTCTGGAGCTTAAACTATGAGAGAGGGTACTCTACTCACATGAATGTGTACATACCTGGAGAACAGGGGAAAGAGGAGTTTCTTTCAAATTATTCCTGGGCAAGTCAAAGCTTATCTCTTTCTCATAACCTTCATCACAGAGGATCCAAACAAAAAGCGAAGAATACACTGGAGATCATAGGCTTAATTAGGTGTATAATCTCTGTTATATTTAATATGTAGAATATTAAATATCTAAAAAAGAATGTATTAAGGCGTTGATGTGGGAGCCTGAGTGAATCTGAACATTAGGCAAAGTGGGATTTGGAAGCTTTCATTCTATATGTGAATATATGGAGCAACAGAGAGAATCTAGATGATGAAGACGTTACTTGAGGAATGCAATGAAATATCCATATGCAGCTTTCCAAAGGAACAGTCTGTAATGATTGCAAGTGACATTTATTTTACATGCAATTTTTTATTTCCAGTCCTTCAAACCACAATCCGAGTCTCTCAATTTCTTAAAACAAAAGGCATGTAATTTTTTACATTGTTTCACCAACAGCTTTGTCTATTTTCGTTTAACGTGGTGGGTGGGTTATGTTGCCACCAGTAAACTAATTGTGTTCTGCCTCATCAAAGACAGAATTAGTATATAAATGGGGTGCAGGCCATTTGGACGCAACTAAGCTGTAGCAGTTGTACTTTGTAAGCTGAGGGTCTGCATAGCATTCACTGATAGTTCCCAGAAGCTCACCATGGAGGCTATGTGTCAGTGGCTTTGAGGTTTTTGGTTTTTTTGATAGGCACACAGAAGTGTCCCTCTTCTAGGTGACAATGTAGTCACTGAACTGCCTCAGCCCTTCTGCAAAGCAGCAGCAGAGAAAGTTTAAATTAGATAGGTCCACTCTTGCGGTAAGAAATACTAAGGACTAGAATAGATGTCATGGGAGGTTGTATAATCATTGTCTTTAGAGGTTTCTGAGGGCAACAGTAAAGCAAAACGTCTATTAAGTGTGACAAGGAATATTTGATCTATTTTCTGAGATACAGATTTCACTTTCTACAATCCAGCACCCATAGCATTTTACAGAAAAGAAATTGTTTTATGCTTAATATTGTTGACATGTGGTGTCAAAATACTTCCAGTTTACTGCATTTCATGTAAAAATCTGAGCATGTGACAAAGATAAATTGAACTCTTGTATCCATTGAACTATTTTTCAATGATATAGTTTCACCTTGGAGAGAACAACTGCAGAACAGAATTAAAAATAAGTTTGTTGCCAGTGTATTTGTATAGTAATCTTTGCATAGCCGTCTTTTTATGGTCACAGAATTCAATATCCAAGGTCAGGTTGAACAGGGCTCTAAGCAACCTGATCTAGTTAAAGATGTCCCTGCTCACTGCTGGGGTTTGGACTAGATGACCTTTAAAGGTCCCTTCCAATCCAAACTATTCTACAATTCTATGATTACTGTATTTAAGAACAATAAACAACCACAGCTGTGTTCCCTGCAGTTGAATGGGTAAACAAAAGGTGAAACTCTTCTTAAACAGCAGCTAAGTCAGGGAAGTAATGTAGGGCAAACATATTTGAGAAACATAGACTTTTCAGTTAAACCTGTTCTAGTTTAAATGCAATTTTTTACTTGTTAATCTATTATTGGCCCACTCTGAACCTGAAAATCTTACTGATGATCTTTTTATGTATCTTGCAATTCTTTTGCTGCTCTCCAACATGCTTGTGAGGATTAGAGAAGAAGTCTTGCTGTTCCTTTCCATCAAGATCACCTTTTCATCTCACATGGAGAAGCTTTCTTGCAAGGACTGTTGGCTGAGGCCTCTGATAAGCACCAAAACAGACCTTCCCATAGACCTCCTAACAGATAGCTAACACCAGGCCCTCTGTGCTGCTCTGATGGCTATTAGCATTCTGGCACCATTTCACTTAAAGTTAGTATCTTTGTATCATAGCAACACAAGACAATGCTAAGCATGGATAATGCATTGTGGTGTTTTGTTACAAAGAACAATTGGAGAATTCCTGGATTGACTCTTATGTTTGAATGATCTTTCTGTGTAAATTCAGGAAGCAGGTTTCTCACGTCAGATACATAAATAATGTAGTATAGCAATAAGGTATTCTAGCATTAAGCCAGTTTCTAGACGAGCAAAATGACCTCTTTTTGTCTTAAAATGTATGACTCTATCACCTGCTCTTCAATCATGCAAGGAGAAACAAGTTACACAATGTTATTTTGATGAGGGCAGGTCAGCTGGTTATTTTTAGCTTGAGCTAGCACATTTAGCAAACTCCCACAAGAGGAAACATTCTTTACCTGCAGCTGATTAGCATTCAGAGCTGCACAACTCCATCCATTTAAGCATCAAAACAGCTATTTTAGTCTTACTTTTACAACTAAATGCTTGCTGTTCAGTATTAGGAAAAAAGTGCACTCAGAAGAAATGGCATAATATGTTTCCGATCTCAAAAGCCAAATGCAAATACTGTTTACTAAAGTCTCTGACATGGGAGTAATAAGCATATAACATTAGCCCAGCTACCCTCTCATTAATCGTTGTAGCCATTAAAACTGTCCCAGGGTAGGGAATGGAATTTTCACTGTATTTTTTTAAGGTTTCTTTTAATTTTTTTCATATATACATATTTAAAATTTTAACAGCAGCTCCCATTCAAGTTCAAACCCAGCTATTTAGCTCTAGTTAGAATGATATTTTAGGATAAGCAGGATCTCTTCTAATTGTGCTCCTTGACCTGGCTGCATAGGTTCACACACAGAACCTCTTTCCCCCTGCTTAGCTAACCAGATGCAGGTACCCCAAGGGGAATGCTAGATAAGCATCTAGAAAAGCTTAGAAGTATGATCTACAGTTTAATATTAATTGCATACCTTAACAGAGTCATGTGGGGGAACATTCTCTGAAGGAACATTGCAGAAGCTTCTGCTTTCTGTCATCTCCAGGATTTATTCCCACTGCAGGGTGAGATTCTGTCTGAATTAGTAGATATATATAAGGAATGATAAAAAGGAAAAGACAGAGGGAAAACCTAATGCTTTGTTTAATTACAATACTGTACAGTTGACTAGAGTTTACCTTTCTAATCAAGTTTTTCAATTGTCCACTGTTTACCAGTAAAGAAAGGCAACCTACTTAAAATTTGTAAATACCTTTCTCTTTTTCTAACAATTCTCCTTATAGATACATATTGATAACACTCATGACCATAAATTCCAAGGTTTTGAAACCTGACATTGAAGGGGTTCTGTCATTCACTTTGTGGTTGCTGAATGTGCTGAGCATTGCATTTATCAGACTTCTTGAGGTCCCAGAGTGCCATTTTCCATTCCCATCAATTTTAAAGATTTCCTGAAATCTCCTGCCTTCCTTCCTAGAATCTCAGCCCAGTATCCTGTTTTGTTTTGGTTTTTTATGCCCCTTGCCAAGGTTTCTGCGTGTGTTCTAGCTGGTTCTTTCTTACCCTCACTCCCATAGAAATTACTTCCATTCCCTCCTCCTGTGATAGCATTTCTCTTTCCCACCTTCCCTCTAACATTTTTTTAAAGGTTATTCAGGATGCTAATGTTTAAAAACTGTACAGTGCAGATCAATGGAGAGATGATGAAACTGTTGTTTATTTGGGAAGTGTTGGTAACTGGCAAAACCTGAAACGTCCGTTTTCAGTTACAAAGGCACTTGAAGCTGCTGGATATCTGACCACAATGTCAGCATCTAAATTTGTTCTATATTTCTAATATTTTCTCCTCCAGCCTCCGCTGACCCCAGCAGCCACTTAGGGGTAGACTCAAAAGTTCTATTGCATTATATACAACAGAAAAATAAGAGCATGTAGGTAGGAGATCGGCTTTGCTAAGCAAGCAATGTGACTGAAACACGGGAATGTTGGAAAGCTCTTAACAGGTGAGGGATATAGAATCTTAGACAGATGCATAAAAAAACCCCACCCAACCCACTTATTAGTTGCTCCAACTGAGTCTGATTTATGGGCAGATACTAACCTTAAACAAACCTAAATGGCCCAGTAGTAGTAATTTTGTATACCCAGATAACTAATGATCCATTTATTTACTTGCTTCCTGAGATAAGTTTTCCGTTGTTTAAGGATAGTCCTACAAAAATGTACTGGTTGCCAGTATCTCAGTGTAAACATGTAAAAGCTGATAGAGATATGAATTGGTTCTGTTCCTTTAAGTATCTTCTGATGTCTTATTGAATGTCATGCAACATTCACGGATGTTGGACTTCTAGATATATTTAAAGTTGGACTTTTCAGTTATATTTAAGGAAATGTATTTGACTAGTAGCAGTAATTAGTTTTGAGACTTTCTCTCCCTATTTCTAAATTGGTTATTTGGTGGCTGTCAGAGATATTTTATGACTTATTGTTTGAACTGAAACTGAGCTTTGGACTGACTACACAGTGTGGCCATCCTGTCTGAAATCTAGGTTTGTAGCGTGGTGTCCCTGTGGACACCCATTATGGACAACTGTTTGTGTGAGAAGGAATCAACAGTGATTGATTTGAGTGTTGGAGAGCCTTAATGGGCGGTTAAATAAAGAATACGGTGTATGGGAGTCTTGCAATTAGGACTGACCAGGTGGATAGTTACTTAATGCAACCTTGTGCTCTCACTTGTACAGCGGACTTTTTTCCTTTTGGCTTCCTAGACCATTTCCAAGTCAAACTTGTCAGGAGGAAATGTTTAGTACATTTACTGACCCCTCTAGCCAACAGAGGAATGGTTTACCACAACCCCCATGGCAGCACAGTACAGATATGCCAAGTGGCAAACACTTCTCACCAATAGTGCACGTGGCAAAGGCAGGCCAGGCAGGCACGAGTAGATCTGGATCTGGGGACACCTGTTCTTTGCATGCGGTCCTGCTTCCGTGTCCCTGTATCCATCACATATGAAAAAGTACCATTTCTAGTACCAATGCTCTCCAAAGAACAGATTTCTGTTAAATTTTGTGAATGTTCCTATGAGTAAAATTTGATTGCTGAATGGTTCTCAGTAAATAAACACAGAAGAACCATGTATGCTGCCAGAGTGAATTAAAGAGTGTTTGCCTTAGTAGTGGTGACCTTTAGTGCTCATTACTTCAAGAAAGCAATTATGACATAAACTCTTAGGCCTGGTAAGAGTTTGTGTACTTCTAAACTATCAGGGGAGGTAATTGGTTATGCATGAATTGGAGTCCCAACTATATAGACCGTTAATGCCCAAGAGACAAGTCTCATTTCATTCATCCAAAACGTTCGTTCTGCTTTTCACGCCACAGCTCCCATCATGGCGTGAGAGCGTACCACGAACAGCTCCCATCTCCACCCTGCAGCAATGTTTGCGGTTGCATTAGGATGACTCTATGCACTGGACCAAAGCACAGTAACAAAATCACAAATATCAGGATACTCTTCCCTCTTTTTCACCTTGGTTCCTGTTCTGATATTCAGCAGACCACCTCTCAAAACCAGCTTGATATTCAGAGATTTTGTGGTGTCAGTATCTTGGTAGACGTCCTTACGGTATTTCTGTTAAATTGCTACTGCTTTCCTCAAGCTAATCCTCTTTTAATCTGAAAAGTTCCAACTTCTGTCACTTGAAAAATGCTGAAAAGAAAAAAGTAACAAAAAAAAATCCTTAAATCTGACTTGCAAACCCTAATGAGAAAAGAAAAGAAAAAAATCTGTCATCTCATTCAGAAGAAAGAAAAATGCTAGGTTTTTTTAAAGTGAAATAAATGCTTTCCCTAAACATGATCGCAGTTGACAAAATGCTGGATGTTTAGGTGGCAATTATAGCTCTTTCAGAGACTGTCAAATCTTGTCACAACACATGTTATAAATGAGGACAGATTTAGACATCCTTTCTGACAGTTATGTGTAGGATGTGGATGGTTGGCAGTTAAATTTCAAATGCAGGGATATTTTCCTTCCAATAGATCTTTGCTTGTTTATTAAGAGGGAGTTACCGTGCGCTGAATCTTGTATCTACCATGTGCAGCTTTTCATCCTTACAGCTTTTGACATTTCACTTTTACTGTCTTTGTGACAGCCATCTGAACATTGTTTTAGGTAAAAAGTAACCTACGGTGCTCTGGAGATGTATGAAATTTTTAAAGCTCTTGGCGTTTTCATACTGAGATTAGAGTAGGAAATGTGGCATATTATACATGGATGGATAGATAGCAAGAAAGCAAGTAAGAGGCTGCAACAATGCTGATTGAAGGGAGCAGCTTCATGATGCACACAGAGAATGGGATAATGCCCTAGTCCACATTCATCATGTGAGACACGCAGGTGTTGGTGGAGTATTAGTAATAATGATGTGCATCACAAAGCACAGTTCATGTGACGATAAACTACTGGGGTGTCATTAAAGGCCAAACTGGAAACAGATTACAAACTGTTTCTGATGTTTAGAGGTCAAATAGCATGAGGTGAAGAGACAGAAGAGGAATCATACTACCATGGGCAAGAGTCCTGGCTGGGTCAAACGGAACGTTTTGGAAGTGCTGAGGGTGAGCACGCTGGAGCAGATTCAATATCGCATTTGATGAGTGCAGCATAAGCCTTTTAGACTGCAACAGCCTCAATCTGCTAAACAGCGCAGATACCAACAGGCTTTGCATTCATCCGTTCTGCAAAGGTCAAGAAAGAGGTGGGAAAGGGAGAGGCAGCATCTCCCAGCATGGTAATGTCCAGCATACGTTGCATTATATACAGCTAGTGGAGAGAGGGGAGTTGTAGCTCCTTTAGCCCCTGCTCCAAATTCTAATAATCTCTTCAAGCTCCTGGAAGATTCTCCTCCTGAAAGAAATGGGTAAGAGGGGAAAAAAAATCTGTTTACCCATTTTGTAGTCCTCTCACACTTGAATATGGCACATTGCAGACTAACTTTTATGAATGGTGGTGTATAAAACCCCAGTGAATTAGGTATGTGTAATGCTAACATTTCATAGAGATAGTGAAGAAGAGATGTCATCTACGATATCAGGACCTTGTGACTCTTCTATTTAGCTATAGTAGCAGTTTAGCATAACAGAGTTATTCACGTGCATACTGTTAAGCAGACATTTGAGTAGTTTGCTGGACGGGGACCAAAGTGCTCATTGCGTTGGAGGAGTGAGCCCATAAACTGGAACACTGTGGGCAGCTTATACCTTTTGCAGAGCTTAAGTTTTTCTACTTTCTATTTTCGTAAGAGTGACAGTGTTATGTAACTACCAGATAGATGAACTTGTGTTCATTCCTAAAGATCATAAAATATTCAGAAATATTTGTGAAATTCTATCTTGAGTAATACAGCTTAAGCTCTTGAATTCTGAATGGGTAGCTCTCCTGTTTCTGTCTGTTACAGACCATTCACTTAGCCCTAATGACATGCATCCAAATAAATGCTTGCTATTTCACAAATGTGAAAATAAATGTACTGTTTCTATGCTCCAAGACATCAGCATTTATTGCCTCATTTGGGAAAACAACAGACTTACTTGGTTCATTTATACTCTGTTCAAATACTGTTTTGAGAACAGGGACTGGCATCTTGCGTCTCAGCGCTCTTCATGATTCCAGCTATGTATTCCCAGGGACCTTTCCTTCTATTCACTTCTATGAAAAAATCGTAAGGGGTAAAAGATTATGGTGTGTCTCAGGTATACATAATTAATTTGCCCATAAACTACCAGAATGTAGCATATTTGTTCAATTCCTTATGGAGCTGAGTTTTTATGTCTCTCCTTGACTTTAGAGGTTGATTTACTCTGTGTGAATAAATGCTACCTGACAGTGTCTCTCCTTCTCAATCATTTAACCAATGAAACCTTGTTGGTAATGAAACATTACAAAATTTTTGTCTATTTGAGAAGTATTTCTGAGTATTTTTGACTTTAAGGAAGTGCTGTATTTGCATGTATGCATTCAGAATAAAAAAAAAAATTAGCTACTTCAGGAATCATCTTCACATTATTGGTTCATTATAGGAGTGCACCTATGCTGGGGAGTGCATCTAGTTTTACAGCTTTAGGCAATAATTCTCATTGCAGTGGCGCCTATCAGGAAATTAGACACACCAATGATTTCAGCCCTTTTCAGTGTCAGGAAACTAATCTTTAGGATTATAATTGCTCAAGGTTTTATGAGACTTGTTCGCCTATTTGTACTCACATATTTCTAATCACAGGAAAAAAAGGAAAGATATTCCCCATAATAAAATAAGCAACATATTCTTAGATAATGTTTGTAAGGGAGCCCTTGACTGAACTTGAGGAAAATTAAAATGCAGGAGTAAACATCCATGTTTAGATGGAGGCACTTTAAAGGCTTTCCTTCAGGGCATACATCTTCCAGTGCCCAGGGATATAGGTATTTCTAAACTATACCCATTCAAAATCCCGACCTCCAAATTCTTACATTAGGGAGGCCTACATGTCCTAGATAATGACACTGCCTTTGATGCTGGGGAGGGGAAAGGCTATTGTGCCATTCTGACACTATTTTTGCTCTTAGTGGTGACACCGTGGTGACAGAGGCCATCTGGAACAAAACAGTCCTCTTCAAGAAGGAGAAATTTAACCCATGTGGGTACTAGTTCCTTCAAGTTAGTGCCAAAGCAAGTGAAGACACAGAGAGATATCTGGAAGTCTTGTTGTATTTTCAGGGTGCTGGGGGCACTACCAAGCCTTTCTGGTCCTGCCTGCCCTCCCATGGGGCTCACTCCAGCTTGACCAAAACCCAATTTCAGTTCCTGCCCTGGGCTACCAGTCCTTGCCCCAGCAAGGCAGTAGGATGCAGTGCTGCCACAGCCCTGCCCTGCCACCTCCCCCCAGGGAGCCCCTATGGTCCCCAGGGGGACCTGGGTCCATGTGTCTGGAAGGTGCCCTCCATCAGGTCAGGAGATCTGAAAGGTGAAGAATGGGCACCATGAGGAATCGCATGTGCTCTCCAGCAAGCTCTACATGAATTACATTGTGGAAGCAGGGCAAAAATAATCTAAAGTCACTGTATTTCATGGAAGTCAGAAGGAAAAACATTTACCTGCAGATTTGTGTGCTTAATTCTAGGTGCCTGTATTTGAAAGGATTTGGTGTAAACCACTGGACTTGCAGTCCCCATTGAAGACATGGCTGCGTATCTCTTCACCCTCCAGCTGCCCACAGCTGGGATTCGGCAGTTGCTTTGCATTTCAGCTTCTCAACCTACCATTAATAATTACCTGCAATTGCTGATAATCTGCTTTTGCATCACTACCCATAGCACTGGTCCAAAAATTGGGAGGATGGTTGCAAGATATTCATGCCCAGTATGCAATCAAATCCTGACGAGCTGATTGTTAGTTTTCTTCAGGATCTGGGTGAAATTAAAACGGCGTTCCTTACATGAGCAGTGTATTGGGACAGGCTGACAACTCAACGTAACATGATGCTAGGTGACCTCAGTGACAAGGTAAAGAGCAATAGAGAAAACACCAGTCAAATATATTTGGGAAGTTTGGTTTTAGACAGAACAGCAAGAAAAAAGCAAATTCACTGGACATAATGATTGCCAAAGATAACCATCCTTGAACTGTTCTGTTCAGTCATTGTCTCAGGAGTCACTGGCAGACCTGACATATTCTGGATATTTTTACAGGGACTATTATTGATCACTTTTTCATTAATAATCAGAGGTAGCCACCAGTCAATAATATGAAGAAGCACTGAGATGCTAGACTTGATACCAGTCCTCAGTTTCTGCTAAAAAAGTACTTTTCTGCTTTCAGAACCCCAGTGCATGAACCAAAATAATCCTCATTCAGACACTGTTATTGGCACTGGGTTTCTGATGGTGTTATAAAGGAAATGATTTTTCTATGGACTGATGATAAAGATTTCCCATTCTTTATCATCCAACAAGGAACGATGCTACATCATTCTGTTTCAGCAGTGCTGGCAATATCTAGCTTTGTACTAGAGCTCGCCAGACATCAGCCATGGGTACAGACACAGAAGTATAAGAGCATGGCAATTTTTATAGGATACAATACTGAAAGAACCTTTTAATTCAAGATTATGAAATGTTTGGTCATCACTGACCAGTACAGCAATCCACAACACCACCTCTGAAGACAAAGTGGGTTTGAGTAATTATCATGATGTAGCTCTTCGTATCTTTTATGATGCCAAGAATTGTCTGTACTCCAAAATTTTAATGGTGTCATGCTATCAGAACATAAAATAACTATAAAATGAATGTGCTAATACCTTTGTAAGGCTTTGGCAATTGCCCAAAATGTGGCTTGCCAGAGAATGGACAATTGTCCTTCCTTGTATCCTAGTAAAAAACTATATAAAATCAGACTTATTTGGGAAGGTAGAGGGAAAAACTGAGTACTTTAGCTTTCACTTACATATAAGCCACTGACAAATGAGTAAGATAATAGTTGGTATATTTAGCTATAGCTTTGACAGTTTATGTGATATATAGGCTGAACAAACACATTAAAAAAAAGAGTATGTATTGGGTTTTTACAAATAGCATAAATAAATAGAAACTTTCCTATCAGCAAATCCTTGCTTAATATGAAACTTTACAGGTAAGTTTAAGATTTTCTAGAGTTTTAGTTAGGGTGATGACTTAAGGTGGTTGTAATCCTCAAGAAAAAATATGTAACATTTTTCATTTGAACAGGCTTAGACAAATAAATGTGCGTGTGTGAAAAGAATTCTCTAACAAATAATGCCACCACTATTTTATTAGTTTTAATTTTTAAAAGACCTGAGTATTCTCTAGTAGCTATAGTGTATGCAGAAAAGATTTAGGGCAGAAAATAGGAGGAGTTTCAAAGGTTATGTACAGGTGAATTTTGTAATGCTCCTGAATTCCTTTTTTCCAGGAAAAAAACTGCAGGAAGTTGAGATAAAATGTCTCACTTCATGCAGGGGTGGGGGGAAGAGAAAGACTTTCTCTCCAGTTTTCAGTTATAACCTGAATATATCTGTGCATACATGCTTAAATATTGTAAATACATTTATATATACTTATGTATAAATATAGGTATGTCATATATATATGATAGAGATCTATGATACACCATTGGTATGTGTGCATATATATTATAGATCTTATATATGTAAGATTTTAGGTTATACTGCATAGTTCTTTAATAATCATTAGCACAAAAAATACATAAGGCTCCAAAACCTGGAATATTTTACTCCTACAGAGTAGGTGGTATTCAGTGAGAGTACATTTTTCTCTTCAGGGTACAAGACATTGCGTAAAAGCTCTCAGAAACCAGCATTCACGCAGTATGGCAAGTATGTGTGACCTCTACACAGTTACTCGGTTACATGCAAAAGAAATAGGCTGCTAAAGGTTAAATGTGGGCCTCTGAATTTCTTTAGCTGAGACATAGTAATTGTGGAAAACAATAAAAAAGAAAAGAATGAAACACAGTAGAAGACACAAAAAAAAGTAAACTGGAAATTTTAAAATAGGCTAATTACTAATGGGATTTTTTTGTATGTAAAAAACGCCCTTTGTTAATTCCCATTTCTGACTTGCCCCTGAAATAATTTTGGCCACTCTCAGATTTGTCAGGAGCTTATCAAGTCTCTACATTGAGTGTGTTCGCATTGTTAGTGGTCACTTCATCCTGTAGTGTTAAAATTGCAAAGCAGTGCAATTTTAGAAAGAGTATCCATTTGATAATCTTGAACACAATACATTGCCTTGATGGCATATGCATTTGTAAATGAATATTAACTTTACAAATCCAGAATTTATGTAAGAGTAGAGATGTCTGTCCTTGGTGGTCAGTAAACGAGACGGCTTCTTTCTGTCATGTTAACTGATAAAAATTCCTCTGCAAGGCTTCATATAACAAAAAGAAACCTTGTAAACAATTAATAAAAGACAGTGGACACCTTTGATGGGATGCATCCCACCTAATTTTCAGTGCCTACATTTGAATGAAGTGTTGCTCTCTGGAGGTATTTCTATTTTCTGAAGAGGGAGCCAAGGGTAATGCAGTCACCTAAGGTAGATGTTTCACTTCTTCAGTGAATTTCATTTCCTATGTGAAAGCAGGATGCTGATAAGATTGCTGTTTGCAGGATGCATCTGTTGGAGGATGCTGAAACAGTGTGATAGAGAAAGAAACATTTTTTAACATTCATTGGAGAAGGAAAGGCTTGATGCTGCAGGCATCAAGGCTCTGTGACTCCCATTGGCTTGGACAAGTACCGATGGTGCTTTGTACCTCACACGATTACAGGTTTAGCAGGTTGCCTTCCTCCTGTGTGCTGAGCACCTGCTGTGAGGTGCTGAGCAACCTCAAACCTCATTAAAGTCATTGGGTAGAGCCTTGAGCTATCTCACGAGATGGAGTTGCACTATTTATACTCTGAGAACATATGCATACTGTACTATTAGTGCTAATATTTTTGTCAGAACACTTTCTTAAAGCAAAATGTGAGAACATTTGTGGGCAGTAATCACAAAACAGGGTTGACAGCTCCTTCCTTCTCTCATTCAGTCACAAACGTTTTTCCTTTCAACAGATTATGAAAAGTAAATGGAACTGGTCATTTTCAGAAAGTAGCATTATTTAGTTGATCATACATGACTAGCACAAGAGAAATGACACAGTTATTGCCAAGCAGAAACTGATAATAGCTAGGTGCCTGCAGCCCTACCTCGAATTGAAAGAGGAGCTACGCAGCCTGACAGCAATACCTGTGAGCGGGCAGCGCACACTGCGTTTGCAAAACTTGAAGACAAGGGGAACTAAGCCCTTCTCTTCCATCGCCACCTGCCGAGGAGTTACATGTCAATCTTTATTTTGCCAATAGCCTTCCATAGTCATGGAAGTCAATCAATAATAAGAAATGCATATTCTAATGTTAATATCAAATGTTTTTATAAAACTATCCTATGTCTGTGTAATGATCTGTTTAACAGTGGAGCAGCCGTGACAATGAAATCTATCCTTAAGTTAAAGAAGACGACAGAAACATCTATAGCAAAGCTCATCTACCCAAGTCAGACAAGCCAAGACCAAGTCCATGATAACTTTTCCTCATGGCTGAGAACTGTGCAGGAAAAGTTCTCTCTCCATGGAACATCATGGTTCATACTGCCCTGGTGCTTAGCTATGGGATCTCAGGCAAGAAAAATTACCAGAACAATAAGTAATAAACTACAGGAAGGAATAATAATGTCACCAAATTGTT
>JAVSBS010006196.1:0-61183 GCA_033124195.1 Coracias cyanogaster
TATCCTAAAGTTGAGGATTTATGTCAGAAGGGTGTAGTATGGCAAGATTTTGATGTTACCAGCTTCTTCAATAGAAGATGTTGATGGTAGGTGTTTCTTTTTCCTCTCTGCTGTGAAGGGACAATGCTGATGATTTTTTCCTCCTCATTCTAAGACCAACTTGGAGGTGGTTTTTTTTTCTAAAATATTTTTGCACCTTCCTCTTTTGTCATTGGCTAGAAACTTCACATCTAGTAATTCACATATAGTGAATTTACTATATACAGAGAGAGTCTCAATTACATAGCTTTTTGTTCCCTTTATTAGACCTAAAATTGGTTGCATTCTCCCAAAGGTGTATTCCTTTGACAACAACTACCTGGTGCGTTACTTACAGCCCTGGCACAATACCAGGCTAGTACTTTTGCTTTCCTGCTATGCTCAGTCTCCTAGTGAAGACGTACAATGTTAGCGAAGATTCTTCCATGCTCCATTTTATTCTAGGTTCATAGATCAGAAAATCATTAAGGCTGGAAAAGTTCTCTAAGGCCATCAAGTCAAACCATCAACCCAACACTACCATCACCACTAAGCCTTGTCTTGAAGTGCCATGTCTACATGTTTTTTGAATAACTCCAGGGGTGGTGACTCCACCATTTCCCTGAGCAGCCTGTTCCACGCCTTGACCACTCTTCCAGTAAAGACATTTCTCCTAATATCGAATCTAAACCTCTCCTGGTACAACTTGAGGCCATTTCCCCTCATCCTATTGGTAGTTACTTGGGAGAAGAGACCAACATCCACCTCTCTACAACCTCCTTTCAGGTAGTTCTAGAGAGCAATAAGGTCTGCCCTCAGCCTTTTCTTCTCCAGACTAAACAGTTCCAGTTCCCTCTGCCACTTCTCCTAAGATATGTTCTTCAGATCCCTCACCAGCTCTGCTGCTTTTCTCCGTACCTGCTCCAGCACGTCAATGTCTCATTTACACTGCAGCACCCAACACTGGACACAGTACTCAGGCTGTGGCATCATCAGTGCTGATTAAAGGGGCATGATCACTTCCCTACTTCTGCCTGCTGGACACTATTTTTGATACAGGCCAGGATGTCAGTGGCCTTCTTGGCCACCTGGGCACATTGCTGGCTCATGTTCAGCTGGCTGTTGACCAGCACCCACAGACCCTTTTCTACTGGGTAGCTTTCTAGACATTCTTCCTCAAGCCTTCCTCAAGCATTTCATGGGGTTATTGTGACTGATGTGCAGGACTCAGCACTTGGCCCTGTTAAACCTCATACAACTGACCTTGGCCTATCAATCTAGCCTGTACACATCTCTCTGCAGAGCCTTCCTACCCTGGAGCAGATCAACACTCCCACTCAATTTGGTGTCATATGCAAACTTGATCCCCTCACCCAGATCATTGATAAAGATATTAAACAAGATTGGCACCAAAACTTACCCCTGGGGAACACCCAGGTTCATTCTACACAGATTAATTACTTGTTATTGCTGTCTATCAGTTACAAAAGTATATACAATAATAAGAATTAAAAAATTAGTGTAGTGCTATGCCAAATCAAAAACAAATCAGAAAAATCATCACCTGATTGTAGATAAGCTGTAAGAAACTAAAACTATTCTCCATGGTAGACCAAAATAACTCCAGAGAGGTCCTGACAAGATCCAAGGTCTCTATTGTGATCTTAATACGTAGCCTGTGGCTTTTAACAAGTAATGTCAATATGGTCTTTACTGGGCTAAATTTTTTAACTTCTACTAAAAAAAAAAAGAAAAGAAAAACGCAACAAAGAAACCAATTTGAAGATATTTGAAGGCAGTAGGAGAAAAAAAAGTGCATTGAAAATTTCAACAACTGTCAAAACCTTTGCAGCCTTGCCAACCAATACACTTTGCAAAAATTATAAAAGCAATGAAATAAAAATGTGAGACATCTTACAGGACATACTGTCTACTCTCACTCAGAAATGCTCCCTCTATCTGAAATAACAGATCGAGTGCTCTGATATGATTAATCTCTTCCAGCAGGAAATACTAGCCTTCCACATCCAAACTTCTTTAATGGATGAACAAATCACCTCCAGATTGAACCTACTGGATTTTTTCCTATTATGCTTTTTTGCACAGAAGTTTGAAAAAAAAAATCATTCTTATTTATGCTTGAGGAGGACTGCATGCTTCCAAGATTGCTGGAGGTCTCAATATAAACAAAAATGAGAGAACAGCTATCAATGTGCTTCACCTAAAGAGCAGAAAAACATGTACCTTAATTGAACTTAAAAATTTGAGATGGATCCAAGGAGCTGCACTTTCTAGAAGATACTAGTGACCATGAGTCTCTCAGTCTTCCATTTGCTAACTATGGCTGGACTCCTTTACGAAAAACAGCACTATTCCTCATGACAATTACTTAACTTGTAAAACTCTTTATTAACTATTGTTAATATACAATAATGAAGTTTTTACTTATAGACTTGCAGTCTGAGATTCAGATTTGCACCCCAGTTTTAAAGGTACTCCTTAAAACCAAGCTTTTGTTCCAAAAGTTTGGTAGATAGAATCTGATTAGGAAATCAAAGGAAGAGATTGTCTTTTTAGTTACACAACCTCATGGATTTGAAATACTTGTTAATAATAACCATTATTAGGTCAAATAATCATTAATAACACAAACTAATGAATTTTGAGCATAGGAGACATGAATGGTGTTATTGATTTTGAATTCGAAAGTTTAGCAAATATATTAAATAATCAGCACCTTTAAATAGGAGATTCATTGGTAAATTGTCATTAAAAAATCATTCACAATGAGCAAATGAAATAAATTCATCAACATTAATAAAAAATAGTCCTTAATAAGTAGGGTACCTGAACAGCATGTTACTGTGTTAGAACAGCTTTAGCTATGGAATTGCAAAAATACTTCCATTACTCATAATCTTTTTTGAGGCAAATTTTTCAAGTATAGAATATGTTTTCTCACATGTAACTTAATCTCATAGGGTTCTTTAGATATCTGACTCTCAAAGATTAAAAGAAATCTTCAGATTTTTATCTAATTTCAAAGAAGGCACACTCTATTCTTAGTGTGGCTTCAATTGCCTAGATTTGCTACATGGCTGTCAAAATGATTCAAGACTGCACTTAATGTGTATTTCAGAATCTCTTTGACAAACACTTTAATTGTATACATCTCATGTAAATCCATAAAGCAGCATGATCTAAAATTCCTAACAAACATATTAATGAAAATTTAAATATGCATGTGTTAGGTGGTTTTCAGTTAATTATATAGCAATATTGTCTCATATACACCTTAATTAAATCAATTATTTATTAGTGAACTTTGCACTGATATTTCATTAAGACACAATAACTGTCTCTTTATATCTAGATGAAGTTTTAATTAATTAAATTGTGGCTGGAAGTGCAAAGTTAAGGAAAGATTCAACAGCAGAATAATTTAAATTCAAGTAACTGAGTAAGAGTAAGCATGTTAATTACATTAAAAAAGAAGAATTAACCATGAGACTACTTTTGCAGTTTAAAGGAATTGATTTAATAAAGATAATGATGATTTCTAAAATATTACAGTAATAGACAAATTTACTACATTTATGTGGAACAGTAGGAGAATTATTTAAATATTATTGTTATACTTGTAAGATTATGTCCTTGGTTTATTTCAGGCAGACTCTCATATTTTAAGCAGCATCATAGATTTCTAAATATGTCATCATGACTGCTTATTTTCACACTGATCAGCTACAAGCTATTTCAATAGGTTGATGCTGTTATTCTCACATGATCTGGCAAATAATTCACAGTACTTTTATGTTGTCATTAACTGTCACATTTCTTGAGTTAAATATGAGCCCTGTCACTTGAAAGTCAGAAAGCTGCTTCTAAATTTCTCAATTTCATTAGCAATTGATTCAAATCACTTCCCTAAAAGAGCCTAGATTGACATATGAATTGCAGTGGTTCCACAGTTCTGTGATTAATTATGCAGGCTATTAGGCTCATGTTCTGCTATTTATTAATCTTAAAATTCTTGCTTCATTATACAAGGCTTTCTAATTATTACATGTAATTACTGTATTTATCTTTTCTGAGGTTTGAAAATAGTTAATTGGTGAGAAAAGACTCATAGAGTCATAGACTCATAGAATGGCTTAGGTTGGAAGGGATCTTAGAAATCATCTAATCCAACACCCCTGCCATGGGCAGGGATGCTTCTCAACTAAATATGTTGCTCAAGGCCTCATCCAACCTGACCTTGAACATCTCCAGGAAGGGGGCATCCACAACCTCTCCCAGCAATCTATTCCAGAGTCTCACCACCCTTGTACCGAAGAACTTTTCCCTAAGAGCTTGTCCAAACCTACTGTCCTTCAATTTAAAACCATTTCCCCCTGTCCTGTCACTGGTCACTCTTGTGAAAAGTCCCTCTTCATCCTTCCTGTAGGTTCCCTTCAGGCATTGGAAGGCAGTTATAAGGTCTTTCTGATCAGCAAAGCTGTAACATCAATAACAAGAATCTGTACACAGACCAGAAGCAGTGTTAGAACTCTTTGACAAAATGGACTGTGAAAGGAACTGTCAACATAAAACAAAAGTACACACTTCTTTAAAAAATATCAAGTAATGTCAGCATGTGGTGTTAAAGGAGTATACAGTGCAATGGTACAGTTTATACACTAAAGCATGTGCTTGGCTATATATCCTTCATGATGTGATATATAATTTGAATTTTAACAAACAAACATAAAACACCCTTCTGTTGTCCCTGTCTGTAAGGAAAACTGGGGGAAAAATTGACTTGTACACAACAACTACACAAGAGCCATAAACAGAAGATAATATACAACAGAGTAACTTGATTATTTGATAGCAACTCATTGACTTTAAAATAAATTTAACTTCTAATTCCTTGAATAATACAGTCTTGGTGTTTTTTGAAGAAGGAATAAAAAAATGCAATTCTGCATCTGAACTCTTTCAACTTCCCTTTTCTTTAAAGGGTGATAGTGACACAGTGACTCATATAAATGTTGAGCGATTAGTTTACTTTGTCTCCTTTGTTTAAGAAAGTATCTACAAAAAGGCAGATTGCAGAATTCGTCTTTGCTAATGCTCAGTTCAAGTAAGCTTCTCCCTAATAATGTCATCAATATTACTGGCTCATTTTATATATCACTTTCCAATTTCTCCAGATGTAAACAAAATTGATCTTGTAGGTGCCAACCTCAAGGAAAAAAACAAAAGTTGCAATTAACAAGGAGGCTTAAATATTTAATCTTTTCTTAATGTTAGTGTTTACAGAACTGTTTTTAGTTTAAGGCTAGGTGCTTTTAAAGAGGAAAATTAAGCTACTGTTCTGATACACTTGTAAAAACTTTGCATTTGCAACTCTTCTGCTTTTAGGTGCAAAACATAGCTATGCCCTAAACATCAGGTGTATCAGGGCTTCAGATTATTTCTGTATGTTTAGGATCTGTGTGAAGTAATGAGATCTCTTGCTGTTCTGAGAAAAAAAAAGCAACACCAAAACTAGCCCTTATCTTAATATGCTGAAATTATGCACAAGTATTTTCCTTGTTTCATGAAACATCCGGACAAAGGAAACTGAGCATGTAATGTATGGGAGTCATAGCTGGATTGAGCAGTTTCCTATGACAGACTTCTATTACAGAGATCAAATTGACAACGTTTGGGTTTGGTCATTCCTGCCCTCCCTGCCCCCCACCCCCCCCGCCCTTTTTTTTTAGTGTCCCAGCCAATATTTGAGTTTTATTCAGTTAATTATTGTACAAAGCAGTTCTCAGATAATGTTCTAAAACAGGTGACAACTTCTACTCCCTGATGTGTTCTTCTAAAATTTACTTAAGTGGATTACATCACACACATCTTGATCATGACAAGAATATTATGTCACATATGTTGATCATCTGCTGACTGCAGAAACTGCTATGCAGTGATGGAAACAATGCCCTAAAGTATTTACTTATTAGTTTGAACAATATGCCTGCAAATCTAAGACCGATTTTTAGCTTCTCAGATTGTTGTAGAAACTAGACAGAAATAGTGGCTGTTGCACTAGATGCCATGCAAATGTGGCAGAAAAAGAGAAGCCTTCCACCAAAGGCTTTGGGGTTTCAAATACACAGGCAAAGACCAGGGAGTGCGGATGAAGGAAACATGCAAACAAGTTTCTTAACATATCTCTGCTTCAAGACAAAGAATTCTCAGAGCATTGCAGGAAGCTTTTAGGGATTTTTTTGCAACATAACCACTTAGGCAGGAATCACCACTTTTCACATATGCCAACATGGAACTGGCAGATGATAATAAGGTTCTTTCAATAATGTAAGAGCCAAATTCAAGGTAATGACCTAGAGGTGAAATATTCTATATGCCATTATCTGTTCACTATTGTATTAATGCTCAAGTAAGATTTATTCCTCTGTATGACTATGAATCTATAGACCATTAGTATGGTAATGGGACTCAAAGCACAAAAAACATTAGGATAAAAAAAATTTTTAAATGCAATTAAAATGATTCCACAAAAGAAAAAGTCTTTGCATTTACAGAGCAATCAAAGCATCTAAATTTCATGAAGAAAGGCAATATCATTGTTTGAATTACAGCTTTCAGATGCCACAATCAAAACCCAGAACCATGCCATGGCCCTCATAAAACTATTCTAAGACATAGTCTTCATTTTATGAAACTATGCAATTCAAAGCTGATATCTTCAAAAGAAAGACACAGGGAGATATGGGCATTCTGTTGCATGATGTAACTCCAGAGGTCATTGAAAATGCCTGCCTAAATAGGCCAATAAAGATGAGAGTTGCAGAGAGTCCTGAAACAGCAGGTCCAAACCAGCAGGTCATAGCTGAATCACCAGAACTTAAGTCCCAGTAACAGTTCAGAGTACTATCTGCTGAAATTGGATTTTTTTAATCAAGTGGAAGAGATGTGTAAGAGCGTAAATCCCATAGACTTTTAATGTCAGTTATGCTCCTAAATGTCTTAAGCACTTCTGAAAAATCCTACCTTGGACTATTCTCCTCATTGGCTGTTCCAAAAAGCACCATATGCACTTTAATAACTATAAGCAAGCTGAATTTCAGTTTTTCATCTCAAGATGTCTTCTTGAGAGAACAAATTGATTTTGTGGATTATCGGTTTTAAGCTCATGAAGAGCATAGTTATAGGTTCCTGGCAGCTTGGGGATCTAAACAGTTAAGTAATGCTATGCTGAACAGATTTACCTGCTCAGAATAGGAAGCCCTACAGCAGCAGTGATCTCTTTCTGCAACATTTTTGAAGCAGAGCTCACAAGGCTGCAATGAACAGGATGTCTCAGCGTTTGTGCTTGTTTTACTCTTCCAGTTATACAGCTGATACAGCTTTACACATCCCTTAACATTTTGCAAGCAGGGATGGAGTCATGTTCACAGAGGAACAGATCTCCCCATCTGCCATCATTTCAACAACTTCAGTAAAACTTTTAAAAGCTATTATTTTGATGATCTTATTTTTACTGAAATGGAGATATCAAATCAATATGCCTTCTCGCAGTGAGAAACATTCAGTTGGACTCTTTTACTCCTACCTCTTAAGTGAATCAAACATTAGACAGCCCTATTACACTTCACTGAAATTTGGCAGTGTAAATTATTTTACAGCCTCAGAGAATGCAGATAAATAAATTCAGGCACTCATAGTTTAGAATTACAGTAATGAAGTTTGCTTGAAAATAAAAGATATAAATTCATAGGATTCAAAACATTGCAAGTAGCTACATGTGGTTAGCTTTAGGTGTTAAGACATAGTTCATTACCTAAAAAGATTGTAATTTCCACCAGATATGTCCCATGAGAACTAATATGGCAGTTCCATTTAATTGGTCTATATATATTATTCATAGGGCATATCTTTGTGATAATTCCAGCACTTATTAAAGAAAAAGGGGCAGCAGGTTTTCTCACTACAGAACATACAATATTGAACCTAAGTTACAGCATCTTTCTAAACATGAGCAATTACAGGACTTGTAATAAAGAAAGAACTGGCAAATCTTTTAGAGAAAAATGATAAAGAACGGATTAATTACTTATGGCAGAAAAACTGAGCAATATCAAGCTCCACTACAGCCTATGACCTTCAAGGACTCACCATACATTTATTAGATGCTTGTTCTTCAAAAGTAATACTCAGTTAGGCATGAGCATGATTATCCCATCAGTGCACCTTTTCTTCCAGGATCATTTTTGTCCACAGAGAGCTTCAGAGGTGTTGGTAGGACATCATAACACCATTGGCTCCATCTATTGCCAGCTGGAGAAACTTCCAACCACTATAAGAAATATGCATTTTCACAGTCTCTTTAGTTTTCCACAATAATGCAAAGGTATCAGAAAAAAAGGACCAGGAAATGACCTATAAATTGTACTAACACTGCTTAAATTTTTTTAAATGAATCAATATATTAGCAAGGCAAACACACAGAAATTGAAATTATAGTAATATAAAATCTGTCTAGCCTTGCAGATGCATTTTAAAATTGATTGAAAGTAAAGATGAAACAAGATTGAGACCAGAGACCACTTGTTGGTCCTTATGCATCAAAAAAACTTCAAATAATTCAGTTTGACTGAATATTTATTTAAACGAATGACAATGTGCTCTCCACAGCTTTGAGAAATCACATTTGTGAACTGTTACTCTAACTACTGCCAAGTAAATGTTTTTTTTTTTTCCTCTTGGTTAAAAGAAAATATTTCACAGTCCTTTACATAAAGTTGCCATGAATATTTTAGTGTATGATTTTACATCTATCATGGACCCATGATCTAGCTAGGAAAATGTAAGATTAATGCACACCTCTATGTCTTATTCAAAGACATTTTAAATGAGTCTGCAACTTGCACACAATGATCAAACACAAGCAAGAACTGGAACACATTCTAGTTGTCATAAAGTGAACTGATTGTCATCTAAATGAGAGTTGGGTTTACAAGAAGACATTAATAATGAAATACATTCTGCATTCCAATATAAACATATATTTAGATCACAGATAGTAATCGTCTTAACTGTTACAGTCAACTGAGTGAATAATGCAATCTATAACAGGATTCACAGATGAAATGGAATTTGTAGTTGTTAATTTTTACTAAGAAGTCAAGGAAGACTTGCATGTCGAAAAAATATTCAATAAAAGTGACTTATCATATTTCATCTCTATATTAATTCATGTTCATATAATGAAATAGGAAAACATGTTTGGTTAAATGGGGGAAGGGGATAAGAAGAAGTTATTTGAAGTCAGAGCATGCATCAAGAGTTATCAGATACATATTCTCATCAGCGATGTAAAATAGACTTAGCTCTATTTACTGCCACTGTCAGCACAAACAATAAGTAACATTTTCCGTGACATAATGCAATGAACTGCAAGCCGCAGTATCAGCAAAGGTTCTTTTGCTTTCCTTGCTGACAGGTGTACCACTCTTCTCTGTGGTAGAATATACAGAAAAAAAGTCTAAAGGCTGCTATATCCCAACAGAAAATGTGAAAGGCCCATCACAAAATGATAATAAAATGTCTGTTCTCTATATTGTGCAGTACATAGACATAGTAAGAAGTCACCAAACCTATTCTCTCACAACCAAAAATTCAAAGTGCACTAGCAAACACAGCAACAAAGAAAATGGAAAAGTTGCAAAGGAAACAGAACAATGTAGTCATGAGACATTTAAATTAATTTATAGTATAATTTAGACATATTGCTAAAGGGAAAAAACCCCACCCACAATCCTCATCATATATTGAATATGATTCAATAACCTTAGAAGGAATCTTGCAAAAGGATGGAATAAGAAAATGTTGAAAATTTTGCTATTTCTCAAAAACATGCAAGCAAAGGCAGTAACACAAATATGGATTGAAACAATCCAAACTTGATCTTGATTTTGATGTGCCTATTAGTTCTTCATGATGATATGAGAGAGGAAAGTCAAACCAGGAATTCTGCCACAAGTATTCTACAAACTCTTCATTTCAAAAAGAATTACAGCATATCCTTGGCAACCTAGAAGGTTATTCTATCAAGAATACTTTAAGGCCTCCTGCTTGAAGAATCAAAGGTAGCATATATAAAAGAGTTACCTGAAGCTAAGTAAGTACTCTGTAGACACAGATACAGCTGTGGATATTTTGATGAATTCCAAATACATTGTCCCCTGCCCCCATCACCCAAGATCCTGAGCTATGTCACCCCTATCACAGCACAACTGCTGTTTAATGAGTGCACTCCTATTTACTTTCTGGACATATATCAACATGGACATAGTTCAGAATTAAATAACCAAATAAAGAAAAAGACTAAAGAATGCATGATGTGTTCTGCTGAAAGGAAAAAACCAATGTATTCACCCTAATGACATACGAAGAGCACCTTGAGGAGCAATGTCATAAAGGTATGAGCTGAACTATAGTCCAGATTCTGGACGCAAAGTTTTACATAAGCTTTAGCAATTAAATACAGCTTGTGCTGTCCCTTTACATGAGGGATAAATGCAATTTGTAAGGGAAAAAATGTAACTAAGGGAAAATATCAAGTGTACTAAAGGAATCAAAAGAAATTGGGGACAAAAAAAGACCATAATTTTGAAAAAAAGGCAAAAATAAAGCTCTGTAAAGTAAAAAATTTGTATTGCTACGCAATGATTCTGTATGCTGCCAAAAGACACAGGGAATCACAGAATGTTAGGGATTGGAAGGGACCTTGAAAGATCATCTAGTCCAATCCCCTCACTGGAGCAGGATCACCTTGATCAGGTCACACAGGAACATGTCTAGGTGGGTTTTGAATCTCTCCAGAGAAGGAGACTTCACAACTTCCCTGGGCAGCCTGTTCCAGTGCTCTGTCAGTCTCACCATAAAGAAGTTTTTTCTCATATTTATGCAGAAACTCCAATGTTCCAGCATGCACCCGTTGTCCCTTGTCCTATCATTGGATGTCACTGACAAGAGCCTGGCTCTATCCTACTAACACTCACCCTTTACGTGTTTATAAACGTTATTGAGGTCACCCCTCAGTCTTTTCTTCTCCAAGCTAAAGAGATCCATTTCATTCCTCTTAAAAAACAACAAACCCCCAACTCACTGTCCAACTCCCCTTAGCTAAAGAAATGCTTTAAGTATGCCAGAAAACTTACATTTTCATTGAAATATTCAGAGGAATGATTGCTTATGTTCTTACTCTCCAGGAGCTCCACCTATCTGCTAACAGATTTATACTTTCTCAATTGCCTTCAACAGAAACGCTTTTGGGAAATCCTTATTTTCTGTGACTACGAAACAAAGTGTAATTAATATAGAATAATAATAAAAGCCTAAACAAATTATTTGGAAAAGCTGGGGCTTCTTTGTTCTGCACAATAGGATGCCCTCAAATCAAGTATTGTATGGTTTTGCCTCATCAGAAGTACAATAGAATGGAATTGAAAAAATCCACAAAAGCAAAATACAGCTTTTGAGAAGCATGGTGAAACAGATATCTACAGGATATTTGATTGCAAACACCAAAATGAAAACTGATCAGATTTTAATTCAGGTGTATTTGGTACCCTGCTATGAGAAACAAGAGGAAACATCATAAAAGAAAATTCAAACCCAATTAAATTACATAGTTTGTGCGCAACATAGCTGGAATGATCTTTGTACTTCATATCTTGTGAAATACTGGTAAAAATTTTGGCATGAGGAATCTTTTAATGTTACCAGACTGGCAATTGGAACTTCTGATTGAAAAAGGAGAGGTACCAGTTTCAGCAAAAAAGTGTATTCTTACCAGGAGAAACCAGAAATCTACTGACTATTGAAGTCTCATCTGCAAAACAATTGCAACAGGGGTTGGCCAACAACAAGCAGTTGTTCAAAATGGGACTAGTCATTGCAGTTCATGCAAATTCTGGCATACCACAAGAGGGATTTGTTTTGGAAAAAATCTATTGTCTTTTCTCTGGCTTCACATGTTGAGTATTCTGGCCCTATGAAATTACATATTACAGACAAACCACTGTAATATGTAATATTTCTGGCCACTGAAATTACAATAAGTAGCCCACTGCCATGCCAGTAAAAACTTACTCATCATCGTACATTTACAAGTTCTTTGTCCAATCTGGTTTTAATTGTATAAGCTTAGCTTCTAACAGTCTGACTGCAGATATTGTCTAATATATATCATCACAAACAGAAACAACTTAGTATCTAGTGCCTATTTTCCAGTCTCACTATTTTTTATAGTGGTACAAAGACTGGCACATCTTACAGCTGATCATACTTCAGAAGGCCACCAGGGGATATGGAACAGCACCATGAATACAGAGCATAACAACAGTTTTCTAGGACTATTCCAAGGTAGATCAGACCTTTGCAACAGCTGAGACATGTGAAGTGAAAACACACAAACAATACAAGAGCTGACTCATCCCTCAAAAATTTTGACTTTTTAACATACAAACTCTTTTTGTACCTTTTGGGGGAGGGGGGAGGGATAATTTGCAATTTGTGCTCAGCTGAGACAAGTTCACAGCTTGATTGTAGGAAGAATCATCTTCTCATCTTTCAGATTCATTCCGATTCAAGGCATCAGCTGGTCTGCTTGCAGTTTGTCTTACTTTGCATGTAATGTCAAGTTATTTTTGTCAGTCTAGCCTTAAAGATCACACTTTGTACCTAATATCAAATGTTTCATCAGTGCTTTTTTACTTCTTTTTAAACTGTAGTAACAACAAGACTGTATGAAGGGCAGAAATACCACAACAGAATAATGAAACTTAATGAACAACTTTGTCTTGCTGTTTTCCCAGACCTTGCCTCTCCTCAGCAGATCCCTCCTGAAGTTTCAGTTGCTAGCTTTTAGAGACAATTCATGAAGTATGGAGTTTAAAAGGTTAGTGCTTAGTTGTCATGGCCTAGTCTTTCTACACAACATTAGTCATACAACTACTGGCTTTAAAATTGCAGCAGAAATCTGGTGGTTACAAATCACAGAATCACAGATTCATTTAGCGGAAAAGACCATCAGTCATAAAACCCAACTCTCCAAGAAGGGGCTCAGTGAGTGAAGCAAGAGAACTTATTCATTAGTTGGTTAAACTGGGTTTAGGTTATGACAAAGCCCTTTAATATACTAGAGCAGAATCATGCCATCTCAAAGAACTCACAGGGCCAGCCTGTTAAACCCTACTGGTTGGTTTAAATGGGAAAGATACCACCTACCCTTGACCCTCTGAATACCAAAATCTAACGAACATCATCGCCGTGTAAACTCACCAGGAAAACGTTGAGGTAGACTGTAAAGACATAGAATGGAGTTTTATTGATTTTCAGTTCTAGATTTTAAGATTAATCTCTAAATACAACCATTATGCATAAGTCACCAACAGCTGTCCATGTTGTTCACAGAAAAAAAAACAAAACAAACCAAGTAGTATAAAGAGGCATCTCTGAAAAGGACCAAGTTTTTCTTAGAAGGACAGAAGGCCAACATTCTAGGGAAAAAAAAAAGTCACAAAAATATTTTCACTTTTGGCATGTAAAACCTAAGAACTTGATTTGATTAGGGAGGGCTCTTTGTCACACCCCAGGCAACTAGGAGGTTGTTTGCTAATTCCCAGGTCAGGATTGATCTGAAATGACACCAAGGATCCTTCAATTCACAAAACACAACTTTATTTGCTAACAACAGTATTGGTACAGTAAGAAAATAACTTTAGATGTTCATAACAGTATTGGCGAAAAAGCCAATCAACAGACCTTGCAATCACCAGTACCTGTTCCAGCATTGATCCAGCAAGCCTAGATGTCCAGTTCCTGGGAGCTCCACCCTGGGGCTCCCATTCGAGTCCATACATCAGCAGCCTCCATGCAGGCATTCAGACCCTTAAGTTACTTAGACGTCATGCACAATCTGTGCTTCCAGAATGTTCTTGGAAATGGGTCGGTGGGCTGTCATGCACAGTCTGTATCTCTAGAATCCTCTTTTCACAATGCATGTGTTGTGAAAGCAATTGTCGCTCCCCTACTGGCTCCTCGCAGGGTGCACCCGGAACCCCTGCTCTGCTGTATCCTCCTGCCCCTGCAACATCAGCGACACCACAAAGGTCATCCCTCGGATTCAGACCCAACCAAACGTCTTCAGTGATTGTTTGAGACATCCACTCTTAATTCTACTGGACTGTCACAGTCTTTTAAGATGGTGGTGAAGGCTTAGGAATTCTGAAAGGACTGCATCAAAAAGATTGATAAATGTCCATTAGATCTTGCATCTTTATTAAAATGAAACACACACTGATGGTTAAATAGCAAGTTAGTGTTAGAGGCACACTGCTTTGTCTTGACAGATAAAAATGTCCTCAAAATGCCTTTACTATTGAAGTCTCAAAAAATTAGCATTCAGGAAATGCTTCTTCTGAATGTTAAAACATCCACTTCAGCTCTTGGTTAAAACCAAGGCAAGTTTTAGTAGATAGGCAAGTAAAAAAAATTAAGCCTATTTTAGCCTAAAGTGTTTTTCATTCAAGAGTTTGTCTTGAAAAAAACCTGCTAATTTTGATGTCATTAAGCGCTATTTTGGCTGCATGCAGTATCCCTATTGGCTTAATCAACATTCTGATGCTATATAGGTATTCTTCAATTATGCTGAACTATCTCTTTGAAATATGTTTCAATTTAAAGTGATACAAT
This sequence comes from Coracias cyanogaster, assembly GCA_033124195.1. Lineage (NCBI taxonomy): Eukaryota > Metazoa > Chordata > Aves > Coraciiformes > Coraciidae > Coracias > Coracias cyanogaster. Next base: position 14,773 of record JAVSBS010006196.1, read on the forward strand.
AATCCCACACTCACTCAGTCTTTAATTTGAATGGCACGTAATGCAATATGGATACAGCAGTCATCATACTGTCTACTAACATGTTCACAGTGAATCTTTGCTGGATTATGTAATTTTAATATTTTTTTAACTGAATTCCACATAATCTACTTGAACATAGTAAATATTCTTTTCTTTTCCTGTCTGACTTCACTGTATAGAAACATACTTCGAGTACATGAAATATGCATATATCTTACATAAATACATTTCTAAAAGCATAAGATTAACCCCTAAAGAATTTTAAAATATGGAATAGTACTAATTATATTTATTTATGCCTGGTTATTTAATGTTAACAACCTAAGGCTGTATTTTTACTAAGCAAGTAAGTGTGTGTGGCATAAGAGAATGGCAGGTTTGCTTGGATCAAGGAAGGAAGAATTCCTGAATTCTATTTTTTGTTTTATGTAACAAGCAACTGTCTGTATATTAGGCTGAATGCATAAGTTCAAGAAACCATTTTTTGGTCCCAATCAGATAACTTCTTCTGTGTAATGGAACCAAGGACACTTCTGCACCTTTTAAAATCAAGCAGTGAAGACAGTGCTTTCTTAGAGTCTCTGACTAGTAGTAGAGCTTACTCACTGCAAGATGTATTTCCTAAGTAATGGTAAACCATTGCTATCCAGAGTTTTCATTGTTGCAATGTAGAAGCTAGGAAGTTCCAAGCATCCAAAAGCTCAGAATCTGAACCTGAGAAATATTTTCCCAGACAGAACATATTTTATAAACTTCATCTGCCTCAAGTAAAGACCAGACCCTAAACCAGTGCATTTTCTTAACATGAAGACTTTTACCACCCCAGAAGCCAGCAGGAAATACCTATAAATGCAAATACAGGAATACAAATTCTGCCTTTCAGTAACAACTCTTCTCAAAAGATTTTGGGACATTCTATACTTGTGAAGGATTTATTCCTCTTTATAGAAAGGGAAATGTAATCATAAACATCTTTGACCTTAGTTCAGCATTTGAAATAGCTAATCAATACAAAAATCTTCAGATGTTTATATTTTTGGTTCCAGATGATGTTACTGGAAAATCATCATAGCTTGTGTTCTGAGAAATAAATCTTTCAAAACCTATGATATTTGCACATCTTTCTCAAAAGAGAAAGCCACAAAAAGAATTCAGTATACTGCACTATGCAATGAAATGCTAAGATACTGTGACAATACCTTGCCAAAAGAACTTAGAATCAAAGCAGAAATATTAATGACTGTGTGATCAGATGAAAACTGATTGCATGGTACAGGAAATATGTCTCAGTACTTTCTCAAATATTGTGAAAGGCATTTCATTATTCATTAGGTTAAACAAGGAAGCCAATAATGCACATTTTTCAATAATCCAAACTATTATCTGATGACTGGGTGATTGTGTATTGGCTTGGAGAGAAACGGTAGGTGCTACTGCAGCTAGTCACTGATTTCAAAATCTCATTCAGTCAGATATCTTAAGATATAACAAGTCCTCAGCCTAGGTAGCCTTTCAACATGTAAGATGAAAAGTGAAGAATAAAACTGAAATAATTCTTAATTTTCAAACAAACCCCCCTTTTCCTAAAGTGCTACCTCTATATCATCATTCTTTCATTCACAGCTCATGGCCACTAGCTAAGCGCTCGTCTTCTATTGACATGTTTTCAAACAATATTTCCCAATTACTGAGCCATATATGAAAGATGATTCTTCACATAAAAAACTTTGGGGATTTTCTATTCTTCTCATCAAAAATCGATGTACAAGAAATTGCTCAAATTTGTCAGAACAACCACTTCTGCTGCAGCTTAATCATTACATCCAGCCTGCAAGAGAGTCTGCTATACTACCTTTTCCAAGACATCAGCTATCATGTCTTACAGACTAACCTGTTAGAATTATTTTCTTCATATCAGTGGCCCGTTTTCTCTCTTTTTTTTCTTGCCTAAACCACCAGTGGTACCATGCTTGTTTCAGCCTGTTCCCAAATGTGGTGTACTAAGAAACTGATTTCTTGAGATAGAAATATACACTCATATAACAAATGCAAGAAGGAAATGGCTGAGAAAAATATGTTTGCACTGAAAAAGAGAAAATTTGGAGTTATAAGGAGTGAGATCCTTCTTCCATTTGCCATTATCTTAAAGCTACATGGAAATAGTGAAAAAAAATATTAGATATAGGCTGCTACACTTTCAACATGATCCAGAAAAAATTCATACATCACCTTACTCTCTCCTCCCCAAAATACTGTTTTTCCTTTATGGATATACATGTCTCAACTAGGAGGATTTTTTCCTTCCCATCTTGAATTTCTGATTTCTTTCTTCAATCAGAAGCACCCTAAATTACTGGCAAGCTATTTAAGTCAAAAAACAAAACATAGAAAAGAAAACAAACAAAATAAACAGTGGCACTTTTTTCCTTCAAAGTAAAGAAGCAACTTGGGCCTCACAGAATACCAAAAAATGTTGTCCAAGCTACACAGAACTATCTGCAAATTTTGTAACTCTAATGAATGGTCAGTGATTAGTATTACTGAGGTGGAACATATTTCATTGAAATATTCAGGGTCTCATATAAGTGTCACACACCACAGCATTAATGGGATCAAGATGCAACAATAATAGTTTCCATGACAATACAGCACATGCGCTCACCAGCACCTCCCTGGGTAAACAGTAATCCTTCAGAAAACAAGAAGGTCATTACAGCAACTTGTCAAATCAATGCAGAGAGTGTCTGAGCTGATTAAGGCATCTTCTCTCAGCTCTGACACTGTGTCAATAGTACTGGAACACTAGTGCTCAGTGAGATGACTGAAGTGAAATGCCCATCAGTCAGGGAGCTGAGGTGGACTAATGATTCCCTGTGCTGCCTATTAGAACTACATGACAACTCAATCCCGTTTGCTTAAAAAAAAAAAAAAAAAAAGAAGTGACCTTGTTGCTTTGTTTGAAGCTGAATTAAATTGACAACAGCAGCTAATCTTTACCTAGGGCGATTAACAGTATTAAAGTACAACAACAAAGGCACACAAGGTTTTATGCTTTATATTCTTAGTTTGATAATGCTTGCAATCTACTAGGGTCTTTACAATCAAGTGCAATGTAAATATATATTCCAAGCTAAGCTATGTTTGAATGTATCAGAATTAACCTAGTTGAAGAGGACAGGATTTCAAGTGAGTAAATGTGCAGAGAAAAAATATGGTCCAAATAGAGTAATAGTCAGGCAGTGTGTAGTGGTTTTTGTTATTGTTGTTGTTTTTTAAATAAGGAAATGTTCAAAGGAAAAAACTACTCTATACTTGCCAGTCTTCATGTTTGGGTGCTACTCCAGGTAAGGGAAGGGTATATTCAATAAGAACATTAAAGACACTTTGGGGCTGCAGCTGTCGATGTGAATACATAGTGTAATGTATGTCCCCCAAAATACAGGGAACAGTCTGTACCTCATTATTTTATAGCTATCATGAAAGTGTTTAATAAATAGTTGATATAAAACAAACATATCTAACTATATAGGTATACATGCTTTTCACCTAGGGCCATTCTAAACTGATGAGCTTGATGAAAGTCTTCATGTCCACATTGTGTTTCTCAGCAGTTTATCAGTTTACATTACTGACCTACTCAATCAAGAGAAAGACAGAAGTTACAAGGAGGAAAGAATACTGGGCAGAATGTTTTATCTATGTTAAAGGGAAAATCTGAGCTGTAAGTAAAACTGAGATTATCTTTCTTTATTCCACTCATGCACATACTGCTTGAAAGATGTACTTTTATCTACAACATTGGCAACAGAGTTGAGTTGGCTTTAACAAGTAAGATCTCAGAGAAATACGTATCATACCACTGAGCCTGAGCTGTGGATGGTGCTGAGGAAAAGGAGGAAGAAATACGCAGCTGCCCATGTTCTTTTCACTGAAGCCTCAAAATGCAGCAAAAGCAGAGTTAATTGATGTTGGTGGACTTTGAAACAAACCCTCATTCCAAGAATACTATTTTTTTTTTCAGATGATGTGTTTGAGAATAGAATAGAGTTCAAATCTACAGAAAATCTACCATAAAGATATGATGCAAAGCCTGTACAAAACCTGCTACAGAGTAACAAGCATGATGAGGACAAAGGGGATTTATGTTTACCAGGAAATAAGTCATTGGAAGGACTAAATAGCTCAAGGGACTGGTACTGAGTTTGAAAGCTTTTCACCTCTTAGTATCAAACTCAAATCTAGCCCCAAGCTGTAGCTATTGAAGGTCATTATCATCCAGTGGTTGTTCAATATTGTGAAAACAGCCCACTTCTCACTGGACAGGGAGTCACATTTCAAAGACAGTAGCATTTCTGAGGTTCATTAGAACCCATAATTTTGGTTTCAGCGTAGAGCACTTTATCAGCTGCTGAGCATCATGCCCTCCAGAGGTTGACAGATCAGACAAGGAAAGTTTGCAGTGCTGCCTCAATGCTGGCTGTGCTGCATGTGAGAGAGGACTTTTATTGCTGTCTTAAATCAAGTAGGCTTTGAACTGTACCTGCACAATTTAGAAAATATAGAATACATTTAAATATTTCAGTGCTTCGTTCTGGTTTTATTCAACAGGCGGTGAAAATTTTAAACAGTTGCTTACTCACACAATCTAAAATAGGAAAAGGCATTTTAAGAGTGAATTCTGAGAAACATGTGCTGTGAGAGCAAGCTGTAGACAAGAGATATAGACAATCTTAGACTTCTTCCTGAAGGTCTCATTCTGTGCCCTAACAATTTATTAGTGGAGTACCATATGTAGTCATATGTGCAGTTCTTACTTTAATTCTTTCAATATTAGGTTTTATGATGTATGATTCTCTACATTAGTTGACAGTTGCACTCTTACCCTGATTAGTTTATGCTACACAAAAGGTTCATCAGTGCCCATTATTTTGTGTAATTACGTAAAGCACATACACATCAGTAAGCCTGTGCAATTTTCTTTCAGCCAAAGTAAAAGTTTGTTATTTGAGTACAAATTTACCATGGTAGCATGAAATTTCCCCTGGTATACTTTTTTTTTTTTTTTTCTATATTTTAAATAAATGCTTTGCATAAAAGATTCTCTGGATAGAATCACAGACCTTTACAGACATACTGTCCATGGTGTTCCAACATGCTGTGCTGGAGTTTGACAATGTACAGCTAACATTATTCCCCATGTCCCTGGTGGCAGCCTCTGTAATAGGTACTAGATCTATACAACCCAACAGCAAGAATGAAAAAGTATTAAGATCTTTCACTGGGGAACGATTTAATTGTTGGTTGTTAATCAACCTGACCATGTTTCACTAATCTTGAATTACTTTCTAATCTGACAGTACATACATGCATGAGAAAGAACATCAGGGAAAGACAGGATTTTATATATTAATTCTGAAATGTGACTAAGAGCTCTCTCATTTTATACGATGATTGAAAACCTACTTCAAGTTAGCCAAAATATAATAAGGTAAAATGATCCATTTCTACATGCAAATTAAAGCTGATATGATGGCAGACCATTCTAAAATAAAAAAAAAAAAAAAAGGAAACAAACTGAAATTCCAACAACTTAAAAAACAAAGCTGATTTTCTTAAAATTAAGTGATATTTTCCCATTAAGCATTACCTCCTAGAAGACAGAAATTTGTATTTGTGATACCACATGGATCTTGAAAGATGAAGAAGAGGCATTTCTTTCAGGTTTCTAACAACCGTAGATAACATCAAAATTGAGTCATTTCCTGATTGTTAGGCAGGAACTCTTCTGGGTAGTTCATAATCATCAGTGATGACAATTACTGTCTTTATCAGGAGACAATATTTTAATTTTAATTCAAATGGTGCCCTTGCCAACTAGAAGAACTAGTGAGAAAAGAAATATACCTTTCCTGACATTTGGGTATAAATAAAGGTTGTGACTACTACTAAACTACCCCATCATAGATCAAAGAGAAACTAAAAAACAAAGGAAGCTTTAAAGAATGCTTATTGCAGAAGAATCTTCTGAACAATGTGTGTCTTGGCATGATGTTTTACATATGCCTATTTAAAATTCTTTTTCAAGCAGTGCTGTTATTTTAAAAATAGTAGTAATAAAAATTCTGTAGTACATAATTTCTACAAAGTCACAACTGATACTTTAAGGTTGACATTATCTCTTACCCAAACCAAAGTCCATGGAGACTAAAACCTTGGATCTCTGTTGCCTAAATCTAGAATTCATTGCTCAGTGTAAAGAAAATGTGATTAATTTTGAGGCAGAATTTGAGAATATTAGCATATATCTTTAGAACCTTGAATTAACTTTGAAAGTTTAAATACTCTTAGCAAAAATAATTTTGAGTGCATTATTGCTTCAGAAACTCCAAATCTATACTTCTATTTCAAACATGGTAATTTGTACCTTGCACTCATAGAATAAGTTATCTAAACAAAAATTTTATTTATACACACATGTATAAATATGTATGTGTGTGTAAACAATTATCTCTTAACAGAATCCTCTATAATGAAATCAAATAGATTTTAGGAAAAAAGTAGCATTCTTTTTAAAGTAACGTACAATTTATTTTTAGTTGTAGAACATCCATTTAGTTTGCTCCTTTTTTGCAAGCACCCTAACAAGAAAAAGCAGCCTAAAATTATTAGCAGAATACTTTACTTATGTCAAGCTAAAGCTAGGACCAGGCATCTTCTACCTGCAGGAAAGCCACATTGATCCCAAAGCACTGCCACAGATTCAAAAGCTTTCAGGAACTGAAATTAAATTATGATAAGGACTACCAAGACATAGAGAGATAAAAACTAGGAGGAAAGACCAGGAAGAAGTGTACAGGAGCAACTATTTCATTCATTCTACTTCACAAGTAGAAAATGAAATGGTAATGGTAGTTCCAGTTAATTTTATAAAACCCGAAGTTCTCCAAAGGAAGAGGAAATTTACCTGAGAATCCATTTTCATGAGTTGTTTGGAGCATAAATTCAAATACAAGGGTAATGTCTTCTGTGGGAACAGAATATAAGCTACATTATATGTGCATGGTGAATGAAAAGATTGCTGGAAATGAAGAATAACTTACAAGCTTATGAAAAGTGATGACAAGAGGAACACTTGACACTCATAAATCATTTTAGGACTGTCACTGAAGAAAGAAGAGCTTTCTAAATGGAGACTCACATTTCTGTCATTCTTCAAGAGTTCTGTTAAAAAAAAAGTGGAGAAATTACAGACTGGTAGTGACAGAAATGTATCTGTTATGTTTGTGTACTAGGGACATAACTCCTACATTAAAAAGAACTACAAATGAAGTCATTGAGGTCATAAGAACTTTCTGAATATGTCAGCTTAATATACTGTTGTGCAAATTTTACTCTTCTTAATAAATCCTCACATACTCCCATAGGATGTGATGTAACAGACAATAGTGTTCATGTCCATGAAATCACGTAACCCAATGGGAATCATAACAGTATTGTTAAGTACCGGCAAGATTTTGAATGACTGTAATTAAGTGGCCTACTTCTCCCCTTGTGTTCCACCACAACAGCTGAGGTCAGCTGCAACATTTGAGTCCCTAAACATAAATGTCAGGGGATGTTGAAAGGAAATTCTCAGCAAAAGCCCTTCACCTCTGGAATTCACTTCTCTTATTACAGCTTTGACAAAGCCCAGGTCACTTGACAATCAAGATGTAGAGCAATGCCTTTTGCATAATACTGCCCAACAGAGCCATAAAGATGCTTTTTCATATGCTATTGTGGTTAAGTAATTACTTAAGAACACTGAATTAAATAACAAACCATATTCTGATTTTTTAAATTTACCATACATGGTTAGAAACGTGTCTTTTTTTTTTTTTTTTTCAATCCTATCAAAAATCAGTGAGAGTAGCTCTGTATTAAAGAGTTGAATGGAATGATGACTGAAAGCACAACAGACATGCAATGTTTACATCCGTAATGAGAAAAGCAAAGAAAATGTACAGTAATGAGGGGTAATTTAGAGAATAATCAAAGTAATATTGTAATGACTACAACCAGCATATCATGCCTGAAGGGAAATATCCTGAAGGGATATCTTGCCTAAAGGGATATGGTCTATACCGCAAAAGCTTGGAGCCATAGAAACCCCTAGAGAAAGATGATAATGGCCGTACATAAAGTATAATTTATTTACAATTTGAGGAAGGCTTCCATCAAGTCCCTAATGACAGGCTTACCAGTTACATTAAAAGCTGTGCTGATTCTGATAAAGGCACGAAGTCAATAAAGGAAAAGGGATCTGGAATACAAGGAGAAATTGGATGCTACTTACTAGGCAAGAAAAAATAGAAATCTGGGTAGCAACACAGACTTAAAAAAATTGTATTAAAAGAACTCTTAATAGATTATCTCATAGCAGCAGACTGATTGTACTGACAGCTCATAAGGATGCATGATCTGGCTTGGATCTAACAGCTCCGTTTTCTTGGAGTTATTGAGATACCATTCTAGAGATCCATCTGTATATCTTTTTTGACATTTATTCTTACTCATGCTTCACTTGGGTTTTTAACTGTTTGCAGGAAAGGGAAACTGAAGGGTCTTTTAGAAGTAGAAGCTTCTAGCAATTTTCACACTGTCTTTGAGTAAGTGAGACATATATCAATAAATACATATGTAAGGATAAAAGATGGAGAAATTTAGAAATTACTGAAAAAGACAATATACCACGTGGAAAAAACAGCAATAACAGGAAAGTGAAAAATAGTGTGTGAAATTAATTTTTGTAAGAAATCAATGTTCTGTCTCTCAGTAATGTAAATCAGGAGATACTGCATTGAAACCAACCTGGTTGTAGTGGTGTAAAACTAGAGAATAAGAAGGAAATCACCACCATCAAATCCAGATTTGTGAAAGATTGCTACAATACTAAAAGAGAAAAATTACCACCTGCCTGCCAGAAATTGCTAGAGTTCCTATTAATTTGTGATTATTTCCTGCCACATTCTGCAACACCTCGGACCTGCAAATCCCACCAGTATTGCCTGTCCTACAATCAGTTCTATATGGTGCTCAAAACTCATTCTGAATAAACATTGACATTTTAAAACCAGACCATTCTATGTCATTACATATTTTTTGATCCTTATTTAAACATCTATCATGAGATGTTAACAGAGACCATTAAAAAATACCTAAAAAACCCAAAACAAAACAGGACAAAGCTTCAAATACCGTGTACATATGTTGTTTTCAACACACTATGATTTTATAAATCATTTTTTTGCTAACTACCACTACTGCAGCTTACAGCCAACTCATCTGATACCATGAAATATTTAAGATGCAAAATCTGATAGCTGGATTGCTTTGCTGATCACACTCACAAAGGATATCTCCTTGGGGGAAAACATGTATTTTTACAGTCGTAGGTTGTATCAAAATTTCTTTGGTTTGTGGAATTAAATTTTCACAAATTATTTAGAAGAGAACCATCAAGGCTTCCATCCATGTCTTTGTTTTAGTTTTTCATAACTTAATACTTTTCCTAACAATCAGCAAAGAAAAACTTCTTCATCTGCCTACTCTACAGGATAGTCCCTGCAGAAAGGCTGAAATGGAAACCTTACACCTTCTGCCACATGTGACCATTAAGCCTCAGGGCAGAAGGATCATGTTCACAGGGTCCATCAAAGAATCTGTAATTCTTTTATGCATAATGGCTGGTGTAGCCTTAAGGTCAGGAGGCTACCTGCAGGCTAGATAATCCTATGCAAGGCTAAGGATTGGGAGATTCTGGTAAGGAACCAGTAAGCTCGGTGGAAGTGAAAAGAGTGGGTTTGAAACGGAATCTCCCCAACTTGGGATGTATATAATTTTAAAGTCATCTTCTTCCTCTACAGCCCAGAAAGGATTTAAGAATCTACATTCCTTATGGAGATATGTGTATCTTTATGAAATTATTCCTTATGGAGATGCATATCTCCATGTAAGTCAGGCACTTCTCTCTTCTGAATTTCTTATACTTTTGTGATCCCACTCAGTGGGTTATCTGCTACGGAAGCCACAATGAGATTCCTAGGATTTTCTGTGCATTCAATACAGAATTTAGAGATCTCACTTAAGGCTCTCAATACCAGTCTAGGAAGGAGGCACCTAAGGATTAATAAATGACTATATCACACAGCCTGCATCCATCTATGATTTTAGTTCATATGCAGGAATCTTAACACTAACCCTAAGGTATTCAAATGCCTACATTTTGACATTTTTTACCTTGAGCAGTCAGTAAATTACAGAGAAATGTCAAAGGAATAGGATGGGCTAAAGAATAGAAAATTATGGGTGTGTAACAGGAGTTGTAGCAGTTGGTGTCTCTGAAGAAAGTACCATAGGGATGTTACTTTTTCCAATAAGTTTTTAGTCATGAAAAAAGAGCAGAAGCATCGTTTGCAAGTTATAAACAGGACTGAAAATTAAAAAGAAAAGTCAGTAAGATAAGACAAAGGAGTTTGTTCACATGTAAATTACCAAGCTGGAAGAACTCATCCTAATACTAAAATTCAGAATATGGAGAGCATGAATGAGATTGGGGTTTTAGAGGAAAGAGATGTAACCGAAACACTGACTTCTCGTGATAGTAGAAAAAGACATAACACAAACAGATGGTCTACCAAGTCTGTGAGCATTCATAAGGACTTCTTCACTTAGGTGAATATACTCTTTGGGAGCAGTAAGAAAGCAGGAAGCAAGGGACACATTTATTTGAAACTGTGAAAATCAAGAATAAGAAATACTGTAATCTTGAACATCCATCAGAGCATAATTGTTGTTTTCCATTAGTGGCAAAGTATGACTTTCCAAGGGCTGCTAGAAGGACCACTGTTTCACAAGGACAGCTCTGATGATGAGCAATAGTCCTGGTGTCCTAGTAAGAAGATTTAATATCTTTTTTTCTCCACTTGCCTTCCTCCCTTATTATGCCATGCTGCCAGATATAAAAGCTTGTAGTGCAATCCCCAGAGTTCATAGACAAAGTGCATTAGATATAAGGAGGGCAAGGCAGACATTGGCTTTGGCAGTTTGTGTAAACTGATGAAGAGCAGCAGCAAATCCCCTTCACGGACTGAGAGAAATGCACTCCTCTTTTGAATCACTATTCAGAAAGTACTAGAACAATCAATCTGGGTTACAAGTTCACCAAGTTTGCATGTAAAAGTATAAATTCACATACATATCAGTAATATAGACTTCCCCTAAAAAATAAATATTTTCACTTTATTCTTAATTTGCATTAATTCTGTACATATCCCTAAAAACTTCCCCCAAAGTCAATTAGTGTTTAAAAACCTGAGTTTAATCAAAAGAAAATGGAACCTTCTTTTTATAGTTATATGATGAAACAGTACACAAAGGGAGAGGTAATGAATCTAAGCAAAGATTCTGACTTTGATACACTTCTGGAACTGAAATCTCACCAGTAAATGAGCACACAATTAAAACAGCTCTCTGTTGCATTGGTTCATTCACATTAAGTATGGCAAGTTATACACAGCAGAAAAATCTCAGCCTAGATTAGCAATACTATATTTTCACAAAGTGCAAGGAGAGGAAAGGGCATAAAATGAAACAGTGTAAGCAAGCACAATTAGTTAGCTCTGAAAAAAACCCCTAGTTTTAGACAGTAAAATAATGCTGCATGCCCACACAAATAAATATTCACTTTAAAGTTTCTCATTCTTCCAATAATGCAGCTTCCTCTTACAACATTGTTATGAAATCCTCTTCTATACTCTTGGACATAAGCCATGATCTATGTAAAATCTGATAATATCTACAATGGAGTTTTTGCTAGATTCCACATAATTATTTTCTACCAATATCTTTGTGTGCATTCTCTCTACCATGCTACAATGTGTAACAAAGTATGACGTATTCAAAGGTCCTTAGTAAGTCATTATATAAATACCAGAAATAAAACTCCTTAGGAGCAAAGTGAAATACCAAAAAATCAAGACTTTTTTTCAATGAAGACTATTTTTCTAACTAAGAGGAGTTTGAGACAACAGAAATCAGCCCACTGATGATATTAATGAACTGGTACTGATAATGATGCTATTTAGTTGCAAAATAAGAGCTTCACTGAACTATGAAAACAGCCTGGCAACCCATAATTTAAAAAAAAAAAAAAATAAATATATATATATATACACAAATTATTCCTTCACCATTCCCATTTGCATCAAGCAAATTTCTCGATTTGCCCCTTCCCAGATCCTTAGTCACAGCATTACAGAAATTGCCTTGCAAAAATTCTGTACAAGTGTAAATGGAGGAATCTTTCATTTAAAAAATAACAGTGCTGGGAAACACTAATCATGGACCATAGACCACGCATACACAAACAGTAGTATCTACCCTGAAGTCCTTGCATAACTTTAAAGCAAGTCTCAGAAATGTGGACAACCATGTACTTGCTTCATCAGTGTCAGGTGGATGTAAGTGTGGAGACCCATTGGTTAAATAAATGCTTAGGAAAGAAGAATTATACACAAGAATTCTTAGTGTGTAAAGTGTGGCTTGTTAATGTGCTTGAATGGTTCAAAATGCCTACAGAATTATCTGCCTCTGACCTTAAGACAGTTTAAAATAAATTCTAGTTAGACAATACTCAGCTCTTCCTGACGAGTGACCCAGAGACTGATTTTAGATCTCTGGAGGTTATCCAGACCAGCCTCACAGTCAATGGTATCTCTACTGCTTTTCTTCTGGTGGGAATCTTGACAGAAAAAGTTTCAGTACATTTAAAACACGTAGTGTGTGTGTGCATGCATTTCCACAAGTGCACAGGCACCAATGCAAAAGCTTTAAGAGATCAGTGTTGCACCAACCAAGATAGTATCACTTATTCCTTAACAAGATGAGAATATTTGGCACATGGTTGAAAACAGAATAAAGAGCCATCCATCACCTTTTAAAGGATCTTGTAACTTTTTCTTGCATGCCTTTTTTCACACATTAGCCTTGTCAAATGCATGCTTCTGCAAAACCCCCCTGAGGGCTACTATGCAAGCGTACAACTTCGTGAGAACTCTGCAACACAGAGCAGCTCTGCAGTAATGAATCATTTTAGATCTCACTAAATGTTACAAGTGTGTAGTTTCCTCCATTGTACAACAGATCTAAACCTCTCTAGCACTAACCTGCCACAGTGTGCAACTAGTAAGTCAGAACATTAACAAAAGATTTTAGGGAGGCTTCTAGTATTTTCGTGCTGAGGAACCCCACTGCTTCCATTATAAAAACTGCCCATGCCTTTTGGCAAAGCAGACTATTGCAAATAGTATATTAGGTCAGGTGTAGCTTTGTGTAGCCAGCCGCTAAAAGCCTTCAAGCAAATTCTCCAGGTTCTGATGGTCTTTTGTTCCAGCTCTGCACTACCTTCCTGGCAAAGATGTTTTTCCTAATGACAAAGCAACCTGGCAAGATACAAGATGTGATAATGCGGAGCTTTTTATTTACCAAACTCCATCTGATTGCATTCTGCATTGCTACAGTTTTACCACGGCTCACACTGATGGGCCAGCTAAAAACTAATTGTAAAAACTGAAACTAGAGAACCAATGCAGTTTTAAATAGAATTGCATTGCCTTGCCCTATTTAAATTTGATCCAATAAGAACTTAAAATGTCTGCAGTCATCTGTCCCTATGTTTACAACTGTATTATAACTATGGATCTGTGGAGCATAAACAGCTATTGATTACCTCTAAAGGTAAGGCAGCTCCAGACAAGAGCTGTGAAGCAAGCTGGACTCTTCCCTTCCACTGCACCATCCCTGGTAGTGGGAAGTAATGTGCCAACGGAGGTTTTCAGTCGTATTTTTAAAGGTTTCACAACATCTAACCCAGGCTTCCCGTTTTCATGCTGCTTGATTAACTACAGGAAAAAAAAGCACAGATGGTATAAGCAGTATGAATGCATATTTGTCTTTAAAGTATGTGATAACAGCTTTCCATACAGCAAAGCAGTAGGAGTCTTTTATGTGTTTACTAATAAAAAATCATAAACAGTCTGCACTGCATAACAAACATTCACTGACACAGAATAAACATGTTTTAACCTACAGAGAGCATTCAATAGGGCAGGTATGGAGGGGACAGACGAGGCCACGGAAACTACATTCTTCACTACTAGTGTCACTGTGTGGCATATGACAGGGTACAATGATATAATGCTCCTGAATTCATTCTCCCTGTGTCCCAGTATGCATAATGCTGTACCACACTAGACTAAAGTATGGATATTATCTCCCCCTTAAGTGATTATTCACCAACCACAGCTCTTACACAGTTGGAAATCAGGTACGTTCAAAAGATAGCTACTACAGAGATTTATGTGAAAAATACAGTATTTCATGAGTTAAACACAAAAATCTTTCTGAATCTGGTGACAGTAGTAGACATCACTTCTTTCATAAGGCACTTAAACTGTTTCCACCACTACACTTCTGAGTATTCCTTCCCCTTACAGCTCCCAGAAGTTTAACTGGGCACCATTATAATTACCTCATTTGCCTTAGTTTTATATATGTCTTAAAAGAATGCAAATAGCAATGTTACTTTTAACAGCACAACACTTCTTACATGAAGTTTTCTATTCTTGTCAAAGAAATAGCTACAGAATCTTAAAAAGGCCAACCTGGCAAAGGAAGAATACCCAAAATACCTTAATGTCCCTTGAAACTAATTGATAGCTCTTCTGAATACCATAGGTAATGTTCATTCTCCTTGCACTCCCCCCAAACATTAACCTGTAAAATTACTTTAAGTAAGTTTTAAAACAGTACACTGTTTAGTGACACTAGCCGACATTTCAGATTTGCAAACAGTATTATTTTCACTGAATATGAAACCCACCAAACTCCAAAAGTCAAAGACAAAATAGAGGAAGAAAGTGGTGAACAGACAATAATTTCATAAAGTATACATGCAATTGGGAGGAAACAAAAACTCCAGCTCTAACATTTAGAGAGCATAGAGACAACACTTGGAATGGATGAACTGCATGGTCTTGAATAGGAAACTGAGGAGCACACAGATATTATGGAGTCTAAGGAGACTCTTGAGTGATGGGAGTGGTGAAGTTCTCTCTGAAGATTTATCTAAGTTGTAGAGATCTACACACAGATAAAAAAGCTGCAGCAGCTGTGAGAGCACTCAAATAAAATACTTAAACGCACAGTGATGTACGATAGGGTACAGAAATAGGCAACTGGTATTTACAGCAGAGAGTTGATCAAAACTAAGAAGGCTGGAGACGTGAATGAGTACTATTTATGAGAAGCGTATTCACTTCAGGAACCAAATGGTTGGTGTCAGCCTGTGACATTCATCTTGAGATGGCTATAATAAGTGATAATGATGAATGTAATCCACACAAGCCAACGGCTTTATTAGCAAGGTAAATTACATTTAGCATTCTCTACTCTTGAAGGATGTGCCCTAAATATTAATTTACAACCTTCTATTGCACTCATCTCATAGGCCAGTATTATTCATGAACTAATTTTTAGCCTTTAAAATATCATATTATTCTTCTGGATACTTTTAAGCAGTGCCAAGCCTACAGAAGCTTTTTAGATGTTGCCAGACATTGCCTGTGTGATGACTTCATCTATGCAGTACACTGGAATCAGGCCTCAGACAACAAAACAGTTCCACAAGAGCAACTTAACTAGTTGAACTAAGAGATGCAGCTATCTCCTAAAAAGGGAAAACAGGACAAAATAAGAAGTCTTTGTTACAGACAGAAAAGGATCCAGGGGTGCTGGTGGACAGCTGGCTGAACATGAGCCAGCAGTGTGCCCCAGTGGCCAAGAAGACCAACAGCATCCTGGCCTGTATGGGGGAAACTGCACCTTGACTACTGTGTCCAGTTTTGGGTGCCACAGTACAAGAAGGACATTGAGGTGCTGGAGTGAGTCCAGAGAAGGGCAATGAAGCTGGTCAGGGTTCTGGACAATAAGTCTTATGAGGAGCACCTGAGGGAACTGCGATTGTTTAGTCTGGAGAAGAGGAGGCTGAGGGGAGACCTCATTGCTCTCTACAACTACCTAAAAGGAGCTTGTAGTGAGGCTGGTGCTGGTCTCTTCTCCCAGGTAACTAATGAAAGGACAAGAGGTAATGGCCTCAAGTTGCACGAGGAGAGGTTTAGATTGGATATCAAGAAGAAGTTCTTCACTGAAAGAGAGGTTAGCCATTGGAACAGGCTGCTCAGGGAGGTGGTGGAGTCATCATCCCTGGAGGTGTTCAAAAAATGGGTATATGTGGTACTTTGAGACATGGTCTACGGGTTAGGGAGATATTTGAAGAAGGTTGGACTAAATGATCCTCGAGGTCTGAACAATTCTATGATTCTATATTCTTTCATAGAATCTGAAGCTACTCTTTTAGATGTCAGAGGGAGAGAGAAGTGGACTTACCAAATAACTCCCATCTACTACCAGTTCTCACAAAATAATGCAGAGCACATAAACATCTCACTATCACATTCAACCAATCTCTAACAAATCCCTGAGCTAGAGGCATCAACTTTGGACTTCACAGAACTTTTTTTGCTATCCTGTAGTTTTAAAAACTAATCCATAGTTTAAGAAGTCACAATGGCCAATGGCAATGAAGTTCCACAGCTTAAGTTTGCTTTGTGAATAGAAATAATTTTTGTTTATACCCACTACTTTCACCTGATGCAAATTTGGTTTCATATTGGAAGGGAGAATGAATAATTACTCATCAGTTGTCTGGAACAATTTGACAAGCTTTTTTCATATTCTTGTCTCTGCACACCTTTTCATTTCTCTCATTCCAGATGGAAAATTCCCACTCAGTTTAGTTTTAAGCTTCCATCTCTTACATCATCTATATTGACCACGTTTCTTTTTTTCTGAAGTTTCTCTAATTCTACTTCATCTTTTTAAATTGGAAAAATCATTACTGCACATAGTGCTAAAAATGCAAGCCCACCTTGGATTTGTACAGTAGCATTATAATTTCCCAGTTTGCTTTCTTATCTTTCCCTAGTAACCCTAATAGTCTATTCTTTGTGATCATTACTGAGAACTGAATTACATTTTTCATTTAACTATCATGAACCCAATGCTTTGATGTTTAATATTAAGAAATCTTGTAATGTAGAGAATTCATGTTTTTTCTTCAGAAATATTAAGAATCATCAAGCCATTACTCTCTAAATTTAATAAAAAAAACCCCCACCAAATAATCTGTTTTTTTGCTAAGTATTTTGCCCTGATATTTAATTTGAACGTATTTTGAACATGATGATCTTTTCATTGCTCGTGAATTTTGCTTTGTTTAAATTAGACATACCTATATGTATATATAGAAACTGGATCTACTGAAGATGACAGCTAAGAATTTGCATGAGATTTTAAAATATAATCCTATTCAATGTAATTTTTTTTTTACTGTCCTCTTAGAAACATAAGTAGCACATATAGCACTATTAAAAGTGCAGCATTAGATGTGATGAGTGCCTCAGTTTGTCAACCAATTATTTGGTATAGTCCCAAACACAACAATCACCTTTTAAAAATAAAGAAAAAATTGTTAAAAGATAAATATCTTGCCCTATTTCTCCCCTTTTATACTCCATGTGTTTATTGCTGTTGCTGTGGACTGTAATTTCTTTATCAGCATTTAAATTGACAACCCTTATAAGAAGAATGCTACACTTCTTTACTTCTTTATTTTGCATAGTCTTTGGAATTTTATTCACAACTTGATGAGACATCTTTCTTAATCCCTTTCTCTTCTTCAGATCCAAGGATTTATGCTATCTCTTCTTACCATTTTAACAAGACTAGCATGCCTAAGTTCCCTGGAAAAAGCATTCCATTTTCACCATATTCTGCCTCCTGAAATATCACAAGATCACTGAGTATTCATTTCACTTTGGGCACTAAACTTTAAAGAAACAGCAACCCTTTTGATTATAGTATATCTAGACAGCATCCAAAAGCTTAAAATATGTTTCATCACCAGGTCTTCTGACAGTTTAGTTCAAACTGAAGGCACAGATCAACATTTGGAACATGCATTTCTGACTGCATGCTGCATTCTGAGTCATTACCCAGCAGGAACTATTACAAAGTGAATGTTTGCAGGACTTGGTACTTATCCAGTTACTGCAGGTACACATACCATATACAGAGGAATTACAACAGGACATTACTGATGATTAAATGAATTCCTAATGCAATGACTATACATCAGTGTCATAGCAAAAAGCAGTTGTATTTCTATGGAATGAGACAAAATAACATAGTTCTTTAATCTTATGTCCAATAACAGTATGATTCAGCATAAGATAATGTATCAAATAGTGTGTCCTACTCTTTTTGGACATTAATCTTGACAGAAAAATCTTTAGCTTTGTATGGATTAGTCAATGCAAATTCATTAACTACTTGTCATGCTTCTAATACAATCTGCCCTGACCCTAAATACTTGACAGTGTAGTGTTAATCAAATCTACACAGGACTCCATATAGACAAAACAACCTGTTTCAGGTTAGACGGAATTATTTTTCCCCCTAAAAAAGAAAAAAAACAATTGGAGTAAAGTATATGAGACTATTGAAAAGTATGAATCCAGTTTGTGTTTTTAAAATCCTTTAATTTTAATAACACTATTCCATTTTCTATATTGGAAGGAAAAAAAATCAAGGACTATTTTAGTTTGGTTGTTTGTAGGAGTTGCATCTAGAAAACTGCCACTTCTTTAAAGTAGTAAATCAGAGTTCTACCTTAAAAAAAATAAAAGGAAAACTTATTTTAAATTCAAGAAACATGCTTTTTTTCCACCCAAGAAAATATTTTTGGGAAACATTTGAAAAATTTATATAATTTCATTCTGCCTAGCTATTTCAGTATTGCTTTGATCCTATAATAAAAATATTGGTCACTGAACCCAAAGGTACATGAAGGAATGGTATAGCAAGAGTGCATAATATCTGTCTACTTTGAACTCCTAAATCCAAAAGATCAGTTACCCATTTACAACTAGATTAACAAACAGCATCTTTCAGATCAGGTCTGGCTCTCAGACTTGAAATCCAAAGTGGAACACACTATCTTTTCTGCCTTCATATCTCATAATAACAAAATGCAGTGGTAGCAGTCTTTAATAAGTGCATCTTATCGCCATACTCTGTAGACCAATCTACATTTAGTTTTGACTTGAACATTTTTAAACTCTTTAAACAATAACGAAAGTATTGGTCTAATCAGTTTTCTCAGACATGCCTCAAAAGGAAAGTAAATAATGGCCTAACTATCAAAATAATTCCATGTAATACAAAAATATTTTGTTTCTACACTTTGGTTTGCAACAAACTTCAGTCAGAATAATCACATGCAATAAATTGTATACAACGGCTATTCTTTCAGACTTCCACGTTTAGCTGCTGGTGCCTGGCATTTTGTTTTACCTATCTGACCAAGACTTGATATATAAAAGCTTTCTAGCTTAATTGACCCCTACCTCTCTTACTGAAGTGATACATTTTAGAAGCTGAATACTTTCACATTTCCTAACAGATGTATGTCCTCTGTTTCAAAAAGTCCTCTATTCCATATGCAGCTAATTAACAAGTAAATGTCAGTTACACCACTCAAAGTTTAGTGCTCTTTTTCCTATCATTGCTATAAAAGTTTAGACAAACTAAACACGAAAAAAAGTATAACTCTGAACCTGCTTCAATGTATAGACAACAGAGATCTACAAGCAATACATATAAATAACATCTCCTTGTTACTATTCCTATAAACTTCCTTTGTAACAAAGTAAATAATATTTCTGTTATTGTTCCTTGGAATTAAAGGAATATGAAAAACATTATAGTCAGTCTTATTTTTAAAACCTTTATTGTTTTTACAGGCACCTATAATATAAATTACACTTTTCAGCTATCAAGCATTTAAATGAAATCAAGCACTTAAAAGTCATAATGTGAATACCTTAATTTTCACAGAAAGCATTCTGCAGTCAGTAATTATATCAATAGTAGTATTTCTGTACCACCATTAAGAACAACACAGTACTAAATTCTCATGACGAACTAGCCTCAGAAATGATTTGACTTGGATTTGGCTGTATTTCTTTGGTCAACTATTAAATGAAGCAATAAATAGTAGATAAATTATTGGCTCCTAAGGTATGTATAAAGCCTAGCAAATAACATTAAAATGAAGAATTGAAAATATTACTAGATTAACCACAGACAGTTATAGACATTCCATAATCTAGTGCAGTAGCATACTAGAGAAACATGTTAGCAGAAACAAACATAATTTAGAAAGGTATGAGTAACACAAAACTTAGATAGGCTGAATTCATCATTTAACTATAATCCTTGCCTGTGACAACACTGCAATGCCACTTTGTCCATATCTTTTAACGTTGGAGAGCAAGACCAATATATTAAGGCTATATTTTCCAATACGTATTGCAAAAATTGTTTTATGCCTTATATCATGTAAGGGAAAAGAATCTGTAAAGAAAGAATAACATTGTATGGACACTCAGTCTATTCAATCAAAGCTGTGATGAGATTCATTTGGTTGGAAATACCGCAGCTTAGTATAAAGCATGACGTTTTATGATACTGTGGGGAGATTCATCACCAGAGGAAAGATGTTGAAAAAGTGGCAGATTGAGTTGTAAAGAAGGAGCAGGTACAGCAAGTTGGTCCTGAAATACCAGCTAGGCTAAACTAGTAAAAATAAATGCTTATCTGAACAATGAATAGCTCCTGTTCCTCTCGAACAAAGTTTCATAGCAATTTCTTTCATGATGTGCAGATCCAGTATAGTCTTTTTGTCCAAGTGCTAAGCTTTTTCCACAGAGTCAGATAACTTGACAATATCAAAAATGTGTCACAAAAATTTGAAACAAGTTTAAGAAAAACTGAATTCACTAGAAAATCAAAACCCTGCTTCAAACAATTGTATGGTGAAAGATTGAAGGAGCTGCTTGTAGACAATTTGCAAACAACAAAAGAATGAATACGACAAAGTATTGGCTTTGTACCTTTCAAACTAGTTTTAATCTTAACAGCTTGTTTTAAGTTTGTCATTTCATACATCTGGCCACAGATGGAATTCATATCTCTCTTCAGATTTTTATCTGTTTATTCACTTTTATTCACTTTATTCCTATTTTATTTCCTTTTACAAAAATCTTTAAGTAGCTCCTTTTTGCCCATAGGACTGTTTACAGATTTATCTTCATAACTGAAGGCTATATTTCTAAAGCAATTTCATTAGTTTCATTTTTTTCCCTTTTTTATGATAGCCCCTAAATTCCTCATGTTTTTTTTCTTTGTTTGCTTTATATTCTGCTAGTTGTATTGGTTATCTTAAGAGTTTTCTCTGACTGTAATTCAACCAAAGCTTTGCCTGGAAGAGTTTAAATGTATGAATTTCAACCTTGTTATCATCTAATTTCATGGTTTGTTTTACCTCCAAAAAGATTGTCTTTAAACCCATGAAAGTAATTTCTTGCATGATCATCAGATCTGCATTTAGTCACAGGCATGGTTTCAGATTTTCTGTAACAGTTTTTCTTCACTGCCAAGAGATACCTCTGACACCACAATGAAGTTATAGTTAACATGTAGGCATATGGGGATTTCTTTCCTAAACATTTAAAAGATCTATGTAACAAACACTCAGATGATACAGATAGGACTGCTGCTGGATGTTGAAGGTATATACACCATGCTTCACATTTAGATCAGCCAGTTGTTAAGGAATGAAAGGCCAGCACCAGAGAAGACTGTCGAATTGCTATATAGAACAATATTTAACACCTTAATGGTATTTTATAAGTCACACAGGAATTTTTTTCAAGTATTAATGTTATCCAGGAGTACTTCATGATCCATCATTTAAGACCTTTTGGAAAACTTTCCCCGGATAATTTAGGAAAAAGGCTTTAATAATTAAAAGTAAATACAATACAATATAGTTATCTTATTTGTTTAAATAAAGTGAAGTAAGCAGGCACCATTGTCCCAATTTTTTACACAAACACTTCTAATTCATTTCCATGTTGGGAACAGCTAATGATTCCCTTTCTCATTTACCCAAACATCCACTCTGTACTCTCATACAGAAAATAGAGATGGCAAAGAAATTCCTATGTGCTGTCACTCCTTTGCTATACAACTTACAGTCATACACTCACTTCTCAAAGACCAGACATTCAGCCTTGCATATTAAGAAAAGCTTCTCGATCACTATGTATAGAAGCTCAGCAAATTGATACTAATAAAGCAACATCTCTAACTCGGAGCTCATTTTCCTTTTAACAAATTAGTTTCCTCATTTAGAAAATGATTTTATATACCTGGAGTTTCCTTTTCTTTTTTTTTTGTTAACTCAGATACATCACGTTTGACTCTTACCTTTAAATTTCTTTTTCCTGCTGTAGCATTACTGTCTGAAAAAAGGTATTCCATATTACATTAATTGCCATGAAAGAGGATGAAATCAGGTCCACATCATGATTTAGATAATAATGTAAACATGAACCAAAGAATGAAATTGCTGCTTTGCAAAGCCACTCACTGAGAAGCTTATTATACTTAAATTAATTCAAAGGGTGAAACTTTAAGAACATCTTCTGCTCTGAACATCCATCATGACACATACGTCAAAATCCTGCTCTACTTCCTCTAAAAACCAAGAAAGTTGTGGTCAAAAACAGATTTTTAAAATTTTACAAGAGTTGCTTTTGATATAAAAGTGGCTACAAAAACTATGGAGACATTTCTGTTTTTAGTTTTGCCAAGAAAAAGAGAATCTATCTCTGTCTCACACTAATGCATATATACGCACTTATATTTTTAAATATATTTTATAGAGATATAAATATATACATAAATAGATTAAGTTACTATGTTTTTCTACAAAAATACAGTGGACATAATATGAAAATATTAACGAGAAATTAAAAAAATAAATTTTAAAGTAATTGTCTTTAACACAAAACACGCTTCAGTTTATTTGTTGCTGCACTTAATCTTATCATATAAGCCACCAGCTCTGAAAGTAATTATCTTAGTAATTTTTCTTACTTTAGGAATTCATGTTTACCCCATTTGAAGCATGCTCTTTTGGTCAAAAAAATACTTAAAAATACCTCTTTAGTATAAATGCCAGTGTTTTGAAAATCCAACAACTCTGCAATGTCACTGTTTAGAAGTCCACTCTTAACTTTAATTTTCAGATGCCCACCTCTCCAAAATAAAACTCAAAATGCCTCACTTTTGCCAGGTAGACAGATTATGCAACCCAGATGTGATATTGGAAGATCTCAGACTTGAATTCCGCTTGCTTTCTTCTCAGCTAAACCTCTACTTACACTGCATGGAGTAATTTACAGTTTTCAAAAGCTTGATTAAAAGGTCCCAAATAGAAAGTTAAATAATAGATTTCAAAATATCATATTAATATCTGGAAACATTTAAGTTATATTTGCAGTATCAGTCTGTGCATAAAGTTAGATGAAAAACATTCAATCCTTCATAGCATCTATCCCTTCACAGAAAACATAATTGCAACATTCTTTTCCCAAAAAATTAGAAGAAAATATGAGGAAAGTGTTTGTGAAGTGGAAAAATATTAAAGAGAAATATGGCCATTTAAAAATAGCAAAGCATTTTATATTGCAGTGATCCAACCGTTTGTTTCACATTATTAGGTACCTCACAGGTACCTAGAATTTATCTTCTCTCTATGGGCAATTTTCACTATGGCCTATATCTTCTGCAATGTAAAAGCTACCTTTTTATAGCTACTTTCTTAGAGAAGATTCTGTATTCTTGGATAAATGTTTTAATAGCAAAACTCTAACCAGTTCTAGTTTTGTCTGTTTATGTGAGATCCATAGTGTGTAGATGAAGGAATAATCACTAGTATATCTCAAAGCAGGACTGGGTCTCCAGCCATACTATCATGAAATCTGTTAAATTAGGAGAAAAAGGGATTTAATTACTCATGAGAGTTACCCTTCCCTGCTATATCAAAAAAAATCTCGACAGAAGAGTTGTCATTAAACTCTTTTGCCCTGAAGATTTCACAGTGCTCCTCCTATTCATCTGTCTTGCCATACTTTCTTAAGCAAATTATCTCCAAATTAAAAAAAATTCCTCCCTTTGAACTTAATAGCCACAGCTCTGAATTCTCCTCTACAACTATGGCAAAGCTGAGGGAAAACATCACACTTAGTCGTCCTGAAAAAAAACAGATGCTAAGTGTCATGAAAGTCACTATGTCCATGTTTAGTCCAAAACTGCAATATCTCTCATTCCTGAGTAGCACTTCATTCTGACAGTGGGACAGTCAGCAGTAAAGCAGACATAATTTAGTCCTGATCAGACATTGGCCTGTTATATTTGACAAAGTTGTCAAATGCAATGCTTATTTATGCTACATGGCAATAAGAGTAGCCCAGACTTAGGTTAACTGAGCTTTGGAACAGGTACACTAGTGATGGGGTTATTTAATGGTTAATAACGGATGTCTGGTTAAAAATTAACAGAGAAAAAAATTTTATACAATTATTAACTGTAGACTAGATAATGACTGTAAGCTAGAAAATAATTAAACTAGTGAATAATTACCAAGGGAATTAACTTATTATTAACTCAGAAAAGAAATTAATTTCTGTAGGTTACCTTGGAAGTAGTTAATATATAAATCTGTTTCTGGGTGGTTAACATGCAATGAATTAACAATTAAATAAAGTGATCAATGCATAAAAAAAAATATTGATGAGGGAATATCAATTAAACCAGACTGATAATTAATTAGTCATTAATTTGTGAAACTAGCTAGCTTGGTGAAGAACTGCAGCTTCTTAACTGAACAAGTTTGGGTTTTTTATGTTATCATAGCTTGGATGACTCTTGGATTTATATTAGTTCTGCCAACTTTAAGTAAACTTTTTAAGTTTTGGACTGCTGAGATACATAAAGTCTTTATTTAGTTAAACACATCGCAGCTCATTGTTCACTCTTGGGAATGTGTATTTGATAAACAAACAAAATAACTTTGAAATACATGTTGCTATTTTCCTCAACCAAATTAGAAACATCCTGCCCTTATGTTCAGCACACAGAGTGGGATGTTCGTATTTAAAGAGTTCTCCTTGCATATGTGCAACTTGTCAGGTAGTTCATGAATATTTACATATTAATGGACCTGACATCTGTCATAATTGCATATTAATTATTTTGAGTTTAATCGAGTAATTGATTTATTATACTGCTGTCCACAATTCTAGTGGAATGTTCCTGAGGGAAAATGAATATATATTCACAGATTTGGTCTTCTCCCTATAGTACTCCTCCACTGATCTGAAAAAGTTCTGCTGTTTTTTTCAGTAGAAAGAGTTGCGTTTCAGAATTTGATCCAGGGCTTGTTAAGAGTCAGCTGAAAGACTTCCATTGACTTCAGGGAGCTTCAGATCAGGCCTTTAGTCAATGTAACAAACCTTTTCTGAAACACCGGAATGACAAAAATCAATGGGCTTTTTGATTTTGAATCAATGGAGAATTACAATTCTAGTATATAAATTATACAGGAAGAGGAGATTAGGTTACAGAAATGGGAGAGCAGCAGAAACTGCATCTGAAAGATTACTGATTCTGCATAGAGATGGTAAATTGCAAATGAACAAAAATAATGTTCAGGCTCTTAATTCATTTCAAGACTTAAAAAGAATTCACTAAATATATAAACTTCAGTAAACTGTATGCACTCCCCCTAGAGAAGAGCATGTTTGTGCAGTGTCAGAAAACCAGGTCAAGCAAATATACTGCTATAGTGTAGCAACAATATACAGGAAAAGTATCCCGGAAAACACTCTGAGTAGAGAAGAAAATTCTAGGGGCTACTTAACCCAACTATCTCAGAAAAATCTGAGAGCATTGGTTCTTGTTATAGGAGACTTCTAACAGTGTATTCTTCCAAGAAATCAGGTGCAAGAAAGCTATGAAAGCAGTGTGACATGCTGACTACTTGACCGAAGTATAAACATTTTAAAAACAAGATCCTCCCACTGCAAATCTGACTACCTCCTACGTGAGGCAAATAGAAAAGCGTAATAGTTAGAACCTCCCCATACCTCAGGGAGCACAATGTTTTGGGATT
Source organism: Coracias cyanogaster (assembly GCA_033124195.1). Taxonomy (NCBI): domain Eukaryota; kingdom Metazoa; phylum Chordata; class Aves; order Coraciiformes; family Coraciidae; genus Coracias; species Coracias cyanogaster. Next base: position 41,036 of record JAVSBS010006196.1, read on the forward strand.
CCTGGCACAGGAAAACAAGCTCCCTACTCACATTAAAAGCCAGAGCGTGACATTCACTTGACACACACCCATTTCGAATAGGGTATCCCCTTTGTGCTGGCAAGGCAAGCAGGAGAGGAAGGAAAAAACACCAGAGGCCATCCCAAATTACAGCTACCAGTAAGCTGAGGCACAGGAGGAGGCTGGAGAACTAAAGCAAATTGCTTCAGAAGGGCCAGCTGTGGTTTCAATGCAATGGGCGTCTGACAGTTTGCCAGATAAGGCATGTCAAATGCCTAAACATCCTAACATTTTTCCACAAAAAGGTTCATTTTATGCAACATTTCCCTTATAAACAAAAAGCTAACTGAAGTTTGAACCATTTGAAGTCCAGACACACAAGTAACTGTTTATCTGTATCTCCATAACCATATTAAAGCAGAAATGATAAAAGCCTCAGATTATGTTCTGTCATTACCATATGACAATAAGACTACTACATATTTCACTTTATGTTTTGCTGATATAGTCACTTCCAGTAAGTTATATTACTTCTTTGAACTGGCCTATCCTAACGGAGTCTAACATGGATTTGGATTGGCATCAATATCACTTCAAACCCTGCCAGGCCCCTTAGCCATACCATTTGTAACTTTCACATCATTTCTCATTCACAGTTTAGACCTTGAGCAGAAAAGGAACTGTATGGCAGCCTGCCAAAAGGAATGCTTACTGTTTATAAATTATGAACAACCTATGTATTTTTGCAATTGGCAGTTTCTATCTTGAAGAAAGTAAGCTTTATTTATAAAAAAATATAACATGTTGTTTTGTCCTGTGTTATGACAGGTTGTCTTAGATGATCCAAAACACTAAGTATGAGCCATATTAAAAACTAAGGCTTAGTTCATCCAGACCCAAAGGGTATGTTCTAGTTCTTAAACTATTAAAAGTCATTACTATTAATTACTATACAGAAGTCAAGCAAACAGGTTCAGGCAAAAGGTTCGTAATATTTCATACATACCTAGTAGAAACCTTGTTACTTTTCATGGCATCTGCAGTTTTCCTAAATAAGCCTTGGTGTCTGCAACACCATCTGACATTAGTGCAACTCTACAAATGAAATGTGACAAATCAGATACTAAATCTGAATGCTGAAAATATTACTGAAAACATAATTTTGAAAATATTTCAGTTGTTTCTGCTGCACTTTATGGAATATCATCACATTTACTTTGTCTAATAGTACCATCAGAAACCTGTGGACACAAGTTCATTAATTTCCTGATTTTTTTTTCTTTAATCTTTTCTGTTATTCTGGTTTTTATGAGAAGACTGTAAAGGATCAGACCAGAGAGCTGTTCTGAACATACCTGCAGTAGTGATAGAAATATTGAGTAGCTCTGAAGCATTCATTTCCAAATAAAAGCTTGAAACAGTGATTTTAGCCCCTGAGAGCAGAGTCTAGCAATATTTGAAAGTAATGAGAAACAATGACTTGCTGCATTGATAAATATATTGGGAATGTTGCCACAAAGTATTGTGGCTTTTTACAAACTGGCACAATATGGTTTATTTTAAAAGCTAACTCGTATCTAAAGCGTATCTTGACCACATAATTCAAGTTTAAAGCAGTCACCTATACAAAGAAAGAGCTGGCACAGAAGCAGGAATCAAATGAGAAGGAAAGGAAGGGGAGAATAAAAGGAAAAAGAGAGAGAGAAAACAAAAGAGTATCTTAAGCCACTCTCACCCTGTCTGTCTTCAAGTTGTAGAAGACAGATGATCAGTGGAGAAAGGAAAGAAATAAGGGCTGCTTTGGAAGTTTATAATACACAATGTGAACTAGCCAAGAATAGGAGTCTTCAAATAGTTTTGTAAGAAGACTGCTGAGACAGGCAAAAGCCTTCCCCTTCATGCTGTCGGGAGGCATGGCTGCATGCTGCTGTGCACCACAATGGTGTGCTTGTCCACCCTCACGGTGGTACCACTCTTCAAAGTTGCCTGGATAGACAAAAGCAGTGCTAGCCACTTTATTTCTTTTTGGTCTGGCATCAAGAAGGAGACTATGAGGGTGATGGCAAATGTGGAAATCACCTGTATGATGATAGAGAGGAATCCATGATTACAAAGGAAATTTCTCCCACACTTTTAGACGTGAAAGCTACCCAGCCTAGGTGCTGAATGCATTGTCAGCCCAGCCAAAGTACAGGTCTGGGGCAAGGAAAGCATCACCATAATGTGCAGAGATCCTCATGTGAAGGGTGCTCTTACCTACAGGTCCTGTGTGCTCCCTCACATCACAGAAAAAGACACACACAGGCTTTGCTCAGGGTGGGAAACAGGGCAAGGGGAATGGTGGGGCACAAAGCGGCAAAGCAGCTGGAAAAAAAAAAAAAAAAAGGAAGCTGAAAGAAATGAAGGCAGGAATTAGGAGTCAGCAGAATAAAGGAGAAGAGGGGAAAGTGAGGTCTGCAGGGGTGTGAACACATTGCCACAACCACCTTTTTAGTACCTGTATTATATTTTTTTTCTCCTTTACAAAATTGTGTCATAGCCTGTCCTCTGTACTAAATAAATAAATCGAGGTATAATATCTTCTCTCTGTTCTCTGCAACCCTGACAGCTTTCATTTTAACACTATTTTCACCTCTACCTGTCTGGAAAGTGAAGTCAGAAAGCAGCTGCACTAGCACCTTCTTCTAGAGATCATTTTGGGAATGCAACTGTCCTCCCTCAGACAACCCCAGTGGTGAAAGAGCCAATAACTCATTATTCCTAATTAAACAAAAACAATAAGGGGAGCATAAAATTTTGTATAAAAGACTCCCGAAACTCTGAAGAGATAAGATATATACATGAAAATAAAATTGTGATTTATATAAAATGTCCCTTTTAGAAAGATACCAGCATAATAAAGTCTGACTTTGCAGAAGGATTTCTAGCCATACATACACATACACAATTTTCTCCTTCTAGTCTCTGACAAAGACAATTTTAAGCAGCTTGAAGACCAAAAGTTTTGATGCCTTTTAATTTCTGTGTATACCAGTTGTGCATACACAACGTGGAAATCTTGTCCGTTACTGAGTGTGCATGGAGCTCATGACAGGGTACACAGCATTGCAGCAGTGACATGTTCTGCCTGTTATTCTGACATTGCATAACTAAAACAAATATGTAACTAAAAGTTATAAAAAAACCCCACTATGGTATAGCCTCCCTAAAGGCCTCAGAATATTTCAATATCCCTGTTAGAGTTTTCTAAATGGTAGCTATTGTAATTTAGACAGCATATTTATAGCCCTTATATATGTTTTCTCATGTGTCGCATTCTCCAACAGAGAGGTAGCTTCTGAACATATGTAGACTGATCTTATTTTGGCCCTGTTTGATTCATTCGATCTCTCAGTAGCCAATAATTATAGCTGTATGTATAACCTTTAGCTTTCCAGTGATATGTATAGATACACCTCTTCTCTCTTCTGTAAGATCCTTTAGCTGAGCACTCTGAATTCATTCCTCTTTCGGGGATAATGCATGTCTCAGTGTTTCTGTAAGGGTACAGATCAGGGGCTATGGTGCTAATTTAGCACAGCATCACTACTAGGGAAACAGTTATACTCTGTATTGACTAATTTTTCTCTTGCGACTGTATTGAACCTGCTCCTCAACCTTTTCTTCACAGAATGCCATCACCATCTAAGTAATACATCATCAGTGCAGTTCACTCCGATGATGTATTATACTAACATATCATTAGTGCAACAGCAGAGCAAGGCGCTTTGATGATGTATTAATGCAATACATCATTGGAATGAGTCACTTCGATGATGTATAACTCAAAAGATGGTACTATCCAGGGAAATGTGGACATTCAATAAATCAGGAACAACATTAATGAATAAAATCCAGGACATCTTCTAAGGAAAAACAAAGCTTCAGAAAGCTTTGAATAGATACAGTGTGAGGTCTTCCTTTAAAAAAAAAAAAAGAAAAAAGATTAAATGCAATTTGTAATTTTATCGGTAACACAAATTTATTTTGAGTTCAATTACCATGATATTCAAATTTGAATGTCAATATTCAAATTATCTTCTACAATGATACTAGATATATGCAGGGCACTTTAGGATAATGCAAGACAGTGTGATACAGTTGGTAATATAATCACTTGAGACTTATCTTATCCTACCTGCAAGCAGAGAAAAAGTGAAGCAAATGTAAAAAAACCCAAGTCCCTCCCCAGCAAAAAAAAAAGTTGAAACTTTTTTCAAACTGCTGAAGAGACCAGTTAAAATTTAGTGTTAAGATTTACTACACACTTCATGTGAATCTAACAAATCAGTCTATTGATATTAGTGCAGGCAGAAATGGCAAACTTTAAGTATAGCACTAAGGATTAAAATGCACTTAGCCATAAATATTAATATCAATACGCTAGTTCTGGTAGATATACCTAACATTAAAAAAAAAAAAAAAGCTGCATATCCATCAATTTACGTGACAGATTTCAACCTAGCAAAGCTCAAATCCTAAATAGAGTAACTGCTCATAAGAGAGCTACTAAATGCAATTCTGGGTTACCTGCAAAATTTTACAGGAAATTTAATTAGCAAATTAAAAAAATATTTCTGAATTTCCACATCCTGAACAAACCTAATATAAAACTAGAGGGCTTTTACTGGTCAGAAAAACAGTACACTTTCAAAAAAAAAAGAACAGATATTATTTTTCCCTTGTCCTTCAGGTTTTATGGCATGGCCAGACAATAACCACTGTTAAGAAACATCAGATGGCACTCTGATGAAACAATGAAAAACTCCTCTGATGGTATATGTTTATTTCTGGGTTTCTTACTCAAACAACTACCCAGCTTTTCCTTACACACACTTGCACACACAGACATCCTACTTGCCATATACCTTAACGTGCTTAAAAGAGGGTAACTTTCAAGCATGCCTTTTATACCTTTAGACCTATTGTTCTGAGAACAGCTCTGCAAATCCCCATTTCCCCCTGCCATGAGAACAGACAGATTTTTGTTGTTGTTGTTTTGTTTTAAATTGGCCTCAGCTGCATTTGATTGCTCCAAGCTTGTGGAGATTCTCCAGCTGAGGCCCTGCAATCCCCGCTAGGATTTAACTCCTCAGTCTCACTTTCCTCAGCTCCCCAGATCCCAGCTGTGTTGATATGAATAATGAACGTGTTCATATTGTGTATGCAGCACAGAGGGAAAAACTCAGTGTTTAAGTTGTAACCCTAACTACCTGCATTCAGAGTGAAGCCTGACATTCCTTGTATGCGGTGATCTGTTGGGGCTTACCAAGCCCTCAACATGGCATGAGCATGGCCCCAGCAGATGTTGCCAACTGTCCTCACTCAGAGTGAAACTCTTAACATTTTGAGACATTCCAATCACGTTATGAAAGAAATCACTGTTATTGAAGCATTTTATTTAATTGTAGTCTGTAGAAGGAAAATACATTTAAAACATATTTAAAACACCCCTGAAGATGGAATAGAGGATTGTAAATATTGATGAGAGAGAGGAAGCTGAGCTGTTTTGCAGGGGCTTATTTCTGAACATCATCTTATTTCAGCCCACAACTGCCACTTCAGGATCATAATCCGACACCGACCCTATACACACAAAATCAAAGCTGTAGGTGCTCTGTGACTGGAGAATATCACCAAGCAGCCCTGGTCAGCTGGCATCCATTACAGAGGCAACATCTGCCTCAGGGGGCACAGTGCCCCCCTCCCCACAGTCAAAAGAAAGAGCAGTTTCTCCCTCCTGTGACCCTCTCTGACTGGTGATAATAATGTGAGTAAATGTCATAGTCTGCAGCAAGCTGCAGCATTGCTGTTTGTGTTTAGAGTCAGGCACGCTGATTCAGAGCTCCAGGCCAGCCTGATGTTAGCCACAGCACAGTGTATGCTGGGGTTAGAGAAGAGTCCACTCCATCAATAAAACACAGTCGCCCTGAGGGGTATAAAAACTATACAGGGTTCTTAACTGTCTCAGAAGTAGTTAAGAAAAAAAGAAGCTTTTATTATTCTTAACTAAAGAACCTTCCTGTGCTGTTTTAGATGGAACCAAACATATCCTGCTAGTATTCCTAGGGAGTTGCAGTTCCTTATAAACATTTAAAAGCTTACCTAAAACTCACCAATTTTTTAAAGTTCTTTTGCTGGCTAACAACCATTGGTTTGCCTTTCCTTTTACATCCTTATGCTTTCATGTCATGATAAGAACTAAAAATATGTATTTTTGTGCAAAAATCAAACAAACACGGAAGAAAACAGCTAACGCTATTCTGTTTTAACCAATGGTGCCAGGCCATGGCTTGCCATGTAGCAAAGCATGTTGAGGCAGTTGTGTCAAAAGAGAAAAAATGCATGGAAATGGCTACCTGTCCTAGAACAACTTACACTAATATTTAGCCCCTTTTCTATCTATGGAAGTCAAATATATAGAAAAAAGCAAAGGCTGACCTAAAAAGACAATATCAACTATGAAGTAATATCAAAGAATAAGCCTCCTCAACTCCCATTTATTTTGGAGAAGTTTTGTTTTGTTTTTAGGGCACGGTGCTGTGGAATTATAAGTGGAAAGTGAGTCTTTTTCATTTGGCTTGGTTCATAGTTTGAATCATCCTACATGACAATACAGACAGTAGTCAAGAAACATAGATTAACACTTCCTATCAAATTCAAGTGCAAGTAAAATAGGAGTTTAAATTACATAATGTGTGAACCAAAACCTTGTGACTTCAGCTACATGTAAGAGGAATGTATTAACAATACTGTGGTCTTATACAACAGAAACATCTCTATTCCCTCAATCTGCAAGATAGATGCACTCAAAATGAGCATATTTTAAGCAATTGCTCACTCTTGATCCCTTAGTTTTCATTACACAGGTCTGAAAATTGTCCTTTCCTTTTTAGTTGTAAGAAAAGGATAACAACTTCTATTTCCTATTTTTCATACAACCAATGATGCTGAAAGCATGTGAAAGGACAGCCTCAAATAAAGAATGAGAAAACAGTCCATAAGATTGATCCTGATAATGTGATTTCTACACTAACTAGTTTCTTGAACACTAAACTCTGGGGTTTGCTCTTCTTTGAGAGGTCTTTTTTTTTCCTTCCAATTAAAATTATTGTAATGTGATGTTAGGAAGTTAACCTTTTATTGAGATTTTTTTTTCCTACTACCCTTACTCAGCAGTGTTGTACTTCCAACTGAGCATGCTATATAGCTGTAGACTCTGTAGGTAGAGCAAATTTACTTGGCTTCAAGGAACGGAATCCTGAAAACACATTTAATTTCAAACCATTGGCAGATAAAATCCCTCTGAAAAATCTTTATTTAGACATTCAAGCTGGGGTGGTAAGTGCTAAGTCATTCAGGGGATTTATTTCAGAATCATGTTTGGCACTATGATAGCCTCTTTATGTCAACCAGAAACAATGTCTTCAAGTAAAAACCTCTCTCTGGGCATTTGTACCTGGACATTCAAAAAGATCTTTTTTTTTTTTCCTTTCTTTTTTTTTTACATCTGAACAGAAAACACTAGGGACTCTACCGAAAGCTGGTTTTAATCCTCAGAGAGTTATAGCTGCTATGGCAAGTGTTTGCACTTCTCATGAAATTATGCTAGTCACACAACATATTATTACTATTTTTTATATCCATCATGGCATCTCCTGTGATCCTCAAAAGGAATGACTCCTTCCTTACTGCACTGGCATCCACACTGGACCATACTCTGCTCTGAAAAATGTGCTTTTAAAAACAGGAGGTTTTACTAGGCCCAATAAAAAAAAGTGGAAACTCAAAAGTAAGAAGAATAGAAAGAATCTCCTAATTCCACTAACCGTGAACTTCATTACAAGAGAAATCTCTATTTGGTGAGATGAAACAACAAACTATCTAAATGGCTGAGCATATACCTGATTCAGTTCTGCTAATACCAGACAGTAAATACACCGAAGTGGTTGTGTGGGAAAGTTAACTTGTTCAAGAAGTTTCCCACTCTTGTAGCAACAGGTAGAGAGTCAGTTTTTGAGACTGGGTATAAGTAAGCTACCAGGCAACAGCAACATGCACAACTAACCCTGTTAAACTTTTCTAAAGCCATCTTAAATTCAGCAGCAATAAATAAAATCTTCTCTATATTATGTTTTCCCAGCAGTTTTACAAGTTGGAAGTGCAAGTACTAATAAAATATATGGTTTAATTAACTAAACTTATGCTGTAGTGTACATTAGAAGTGAATGATTTACAGAGTGTTATCCTCTTCAGGACAGAATAATGCAAACAGCATAATTAAAAGTTGATGAGAAGTGTATTTATTGAGCACACAGGAAGAATAGACACTTAGATTTATGATACACAAAGTGTACCTTTCATTTGCAATATTAACATTTTAAAGTTCAAGGCATCAGCATAATGCACCCAAACTGTTATATGCAGCATCCATATAATTTAGCCCTGTTAATTCTCACACCACTGGCGGTAAATTATATGACCTGAACATATACTAGTGTAACATGATATATTGTGATAACATGATTATGTTCATTGAGATGTCTGTGGATGCTACATATCACATTTGCCTGCCTGTAAGGACATGTGAAATAGTTAAAGGGCCAATCATTTATTTGTGACACGAATTTCAGGGCTATCTGTCATAGACCCATCAATGCAAAAGAAGCGGCCACTGTTTAATTTTACTGGAAGTACTTTTAGAAAATTCCAGCTAACATTCATATGGATCAGTGCCTATTGAGACTTGGGTACTTGGCATACTATTTTGAGAGTTCAAAGTGCGCATAGAAATTCTGGAAGATAAAATATATATTATTACCCTGGAAATTTTCATATGTGTAAGCTAGGTAGACACAATGTCATAAGATGCTTATTTTCTGTTCTGTCCTAATATCAGACTCAGTTCATGATTATCATATACGGAAAAATTCATTTGTTGGTGTGTGGACAGATACTATGCTCAACAATTATTATCCAACCTGTTTTATTACCCTTTTCCAAAGGTTATTCAGTCTTGGTTAAATTACTTCTACTCTACTCAGAAAAATATGAGGATTGAGATGCTAAAGTTTACATTTTTAATCCCATGATACATTGCTGAGGCTTGAAAATTAATTTTTCAATCTTTTACTGGGAATGGTCAACATTAGACATTTAACATATACAAGCTAAGCTTACTATTACTTAAAGGGCAGTGTCTTCTCAAGGGCAAGTCAGGATATAGCAAAGGACAAAATAAATTATGTTTAGTGATGGTCCCTTTAGGATAAGGCTAATTTTTCCTAAAGAGATCTGTGAAATCCATGTATATGTATGCAACAGCTAACTCTACATAATTTCTCAGGATAGTAAGTTTTCTCTTGGAAGTAGAGTCCACACATCCATTTTAGTGGAATAAACTGCTGATGTCTTTTTCTGAGGTTGTGACATTTTTCACAAAACAGACCTTTAATAAAACAAAGACTCTAGCCAAAGTTTAGGAATTGACTATTAGTCATCCTAGTTGCTTGGAATTTGGCATGAGGAGGCTGGTTTCTAACATTCTTTTTCACTTAATTTTCTCATGTTAAGGCCCCTTTCCAAGTTGGTTTTAAACACTTGGTACTTTGGCAACGACAGAAGTACTGGGTTTTCCATACTTTCTCTTGTATTCCATAGCATATAAGTCATGAGAATCAAGTAAGGGTTTACGTATGCTGATGGAGATAAACTGACTAACCTACTCTGTTAAAAATAACCAATATGACCCCTAGGGTGCCTGCTTCAAAACCAATTTCATTTCAGTTACACAAAGGTTGGTTTTGAAGTTTGTTTTTAATATATGTCATGCTCAGGACCTGGCACAGCTTGCTTTCCCTCTGTGTGTAGCTGGAGCTATATAGCAGACATTCTTACGTGCAAAGTGTTTTACCTTCTCCACCATGCCAGAAGTTATCTTCTTGTCACTACTACCGATGTCCATCCTCATTGGTGAATACACCGTCATTTAGTATGTAACTGCTTTCCTTTGCTGCAACATTTCCTGGCTTCCATCCATAACCTGAAGTGGTAGTAGTATCTTTTACCGTGTCTCAATATTATGACACAACATTTCCAGACATGCAGAAACTGATCTACAAAAACAATAGGTGGCTTATTATATGTTGTGGTAGCAAGATAAGTTAGAAACAAAAGAAAACAAAGCAAACTGTCAATAGCATTCATGGTTTTCTCCATGTATTAACACCTATGCAGGTGAAATAAAATGAAACAGAGACATCTAAAAATACTTCTAGCAAACAAGTATGGCAATGATTGACTTTTTCATTCATATGTGAAATTAGGCTACATTATTATCTTATCTGTATAGATCAATAGAACTTTTCTTAGGAACAAACGTGATGCAACAAATATTGCAAATAGCGAACTTTTGCCATTCGCTCAGCAGCAGCTCAGCTACGAAGCAGAAGCAGTAGAGGTGAAACATTTTAAATGCTGATAGCAAGAGGTATCTCTGGCAACTGATATCTATACGATTAGCAATATTTGACAGGAAAGTAGGTTTCCAGAATGAAATAGTAAATAGAGCTACTTAATATATCTTCACTAATGCAGATTTACTCACATCATGGTGTATGTATCGTTTTATACTTCAACCTGAAAAGTAATATGCTATTATGAAAGTTAATACCGTAGGAGGCATAAACAAGAAAGTACAGGCAAAGTTATAGGGAAATCTGTTTGGAGGCTGGAAAAGACAGAGTGATGGGAACAGACACATAACTGCCAATGGAGATCAAGGCACAGTCAATCTGAAATGAAAGCTGGTGTGCAGAAGCAAGGTAGACAGTGCATGTTATCCTTGAACAGCAGAATAAAACGCTTCACCAATTATCCAGATTAGGCTTAATCAGTTTTGCAATTTCTTTGATACAAATACAGTGTTTAGAAAATTGTGCAAATATTTATAGCATTATTGCCAGAAGGACAAACACTGAATTGTACCATACCAAAACCATAACAGAAAAGACAGATGAGTTGTTCTTCTAATTCCATTTAAAAGGCCTCTATTTATAACCATCTGACATGGTAAAAATGCTGAGTTCCCCTTAGTGGTCTAATATCCCAATACTGTAATTCAATCTTTCAAATACACCACTAAAATATCTTGTATCTTCTATAGATTTTGGCTTTGATTATATTTAGTTCTAGATATTGGTAGAGCAGCTCACCCTTCCTTCTTTTGTTCGTGTGTTAACAACTTCCATACATAACATCAATAGTTCATGCATTTCATTAAAGTGAAAATGATTTAAACGACATGGCTAGGAAAAACCCTTGTAAAAAACTTGATAACAAATTAATATTCAGATTTGTATTGTCTAAAATTAGACTAACTAAAAATCCAAAGAATATGACAAACTGAGCACATCTGAATGAAGCTGAAACATTTTAAAGTATGTCAGGGTAGGAGATATAGCTAAATGCAAAGGTTTCAGTTCTTCGTATTTTATGGGCTTAATTTGTTTAAGGCCATTGTGTGTCTATGGTGACCTTAACTGATAGCAAAACAACTGAAAGGAAAACCAGAAGAAAAGGAAATGAAAGAATACTGGGAAAGAAAAACAAGCAGCTCCTCAACACTGGTAAATTGCTGTAGGTCTATTATCTTCCATTTATGACCAGACAGCTGCTGACAGTCAAACAGTGGGATGGGAGGACAAGAAAAGAGTTAATCTATTTCAAGGCTTGCCAAACAATCTTACCAGCTTGGGTAAGTAAGCACTTCTTACTCTGAATCCTTGTAGTTTGTGTACATTGGGCTTTTCACTTTCAAGTGTTTCCTTCACTAGTCTCCTACAAAGCCCCCTACATCTCTCCCCAACTTTCAAACTCAGGGAACTGCTGTGGGAGGGAGAGAACATGTTCCCTTTTGTTGTGGGTTTCTCCCTACAGGCTCATCGAGCTTAGCAGATGGTACTACACCAGACCCTTCTCTGTTTTCTTTCTTTTTCCCTTTTTTTTTTTTTTCCTCTGATGCTAAGCATGATTTACAGGCCTGAGTTATTATTTATCATTATTCATTTTCTGTCACTAGTGCATTGAAGGTTAATAGAAATGCCAGCATGCTCACTGATTTACTTAGTAAAATATTTGTTCCAAGGTTTAGGTCAGATGATTGGTGTCTGAGTGAGCTTCAGGTTTATGCATTATGAAAAGCAAGCTGACTTGACCTTGAGCCACTAGCACTAGCACTATATATTATTTTAGTGGAGTGACCTTCAGAGACCCAAGACACACTAGATGTATTCAACACATGTTTTCTTCTCCCATACTGCTGACATTGTATACATTCCAGTTTAACTTATGTAATGTAAGATGATACTCACTTTTCATCTAATGAATTTGAGTGGGATGACATGTTCAGCTAAAACCCCCCACCTTGGAGGTAACAAACTACTTCTGAATCCCAGATGGACTGAGCCTCAGCAAGTACTTCAGGCTAATTGACACTCTGTCACACAGAGCATCCAGTTCAACAACCCACGCAGGAGACAGAGGGCCTAATTCTGACATTCACCACCCTGGAACAAGTCAGGAGTAACTCCAGTGATGAACACTAAATTAAGTGAGAGAAATACAAAGCCATGGGTGAGAATTCATAAACTGGCAGAATTTATGCCTGGATTGTGATACTACTTAATACTTGAGTTAAAGTGGCATAATCCAGCCCTGCATGGCTCCTCTTCCTTTCCTGTCTAAATGGACCCTTAAGTGGGTTGTGATGTTGCCAGACAAGAATACATATATACAAACTATGGTTATGGAAACTATTTTCTTACGCTTGATTTTCACATTGGCTCAGTCTTCTTTCTATTCTCACTTGTGCAGCAGTATATAAGTATCTTCAGATGATTTCTTTTTGTTCCATTTGTTCAAACAAACAATTGCCGCTGTAACCAAAATGAAAAATCTTAACAACATTGAGATTTAACATTATTTAATTTGAAAGGCTCTCAGTTTGCTGTCAGCTACACTGGGAAAAAGCCAGACTAATTCCAGAGTCTTCAGTGGATCTACTCCAGATTTACATCAGTAAAAATAAGACCAGAATTTGGCACAATACATATATATATTTTTTCTAACTCTGCTTTAATTCTTCCTAGGTATCAACCAGATAAATAGCATCCCTAAGAAGAATTAAAAGCAGAACCTTTTGCCTCCATACCCTATTAGGACAGAAACACCTTCTTAACTTTTCACTTCCCCGATACATGACATTTTAAGATAGCTGAGATTTATATAGGCAGATTTGGCAGCCTTTTCATATTTACTTACACTCAGAGATAAATCAAATCCAGGGCACTCTCTCCAAGAATAAGTTATTTGTTATCTGACTAAGTATGTGTTAGTGGATCAGACATAGGAAAGGTATTTCTATTATAACTGTGTTGTTTGGCTATGATTTACTGTGGTAGATGATATTATTTTTCATTCTTGATTATACAGTGTATTCTCTTATTGTCTTATGTATTTCAACACAGTTAGTTACTGGGAGGGTAAGAGGAGAAGAAGGTGGATTGGTGTTTGGCATATTAACCAAGGGAAAGAAACTGAACCCAATCAGCAGGAGGAGAGAAAACCTAATCCTGCTAATGTTGAATCAGGAGCAATTAACCTCACCTGAAGTCAGCCAAGAAAAAAAAGGTACCTCAGGAGAAAACATGGGTGAAATTAAAATTTATTACTGGATATCTGCATGAATCCTGCAAAAGTCCCTGAAAGGAAAATGTTTAAATACTCTGGGTAGTAACTTAACACTCTTCTACCCTCCACTCTGAAAAGGAACTAGATGAAATAGCATTATGATTTCAGGACACCCTAATTCTTTTAGTGACTTTACTATTCTTCCATTTAGAACAGGGGTCCTCAAACTTTTTAAACAGGGGGCTGGTTCACTGTCCCTCAGACACTGCCAGGGGCTGGACTATAGTTTGGAAAAAACAACAGGGGAGTCGCCCACCTCACTGATGTCGCTGCACCCCTCCCGAGCCCGGCCATGCAGTCCAGAAAGGGTGGCCAGAAGGGACTGAAGGAACTTTGCCGTGCCCAGGCTCTGGCTGGGGCATGGATTAAGTGTCAGGAAGTCATCTGTGGCTGCTTGGTTTCCCCCCGGTGGGGGGGGTTGGTGAGTTCTGTAAATACCCGCAGGCTGCTTTGAGGACCCTGATGGGCCATATCCGGCCCACGGGCCGTAGTTTGAGGACCCCTGATTTAGAAGAACAGCATGCAAGCATTACATCTCCTGAGAGAAAGGTATCTAGCACTGTATTATCAACAGATTCTACATTTAATGAGAAAAGACAGTCTCAGCATCATTCTCTTGCACTTCTTTGTATACCTTTTGGCTGTGCTATCATTATTTTTTCAATTCTGGAAGGTATGAGTTCTCTGAATCCCAGCATAGCTTTACACTTGGGTCTTACCTCAGAGTAGCAGATTCCTGTGCTGTAAGCAGACTTAACATTTCCCTGAGACCACATTTTTTAAATCATTCATCCAAGCTGACATTGTTTCTCATCCAGAGAAATGCTGGATTGCTGATTCCAAGAATTCAAGTTGTGGTGAATTAACCCTCTTCAAAAATCAAAACATTAAAAATTTATAACTTCTGTAGCAGCATTAAAAGGGATCTTCTGGAGAGGCATAGCAATGGTTAATTTTTAAGCTTCCCTTCAGCAACCAAAAAAGTCAAAGGTATTACAAACGAAAATTAATTCTAAGAGCAGAGTTTTGGTGAGTATGTGTATTCTCATAGTAAGACTAAGTTAGATGTCCATTGTCTCTACTCAATAATTGTGTAAAATAAAACATATACCAAGAATCAAAGCATTTTTAAGCAGGCCTATCTACCAAACCCATAAAGTATGATAGATGCTTTCAAACCAAATACATGTTAGTCTGGCTGCTGGATGCACCATAGAAGATAAACCAGTCCTCTCAATAACAAAAGCACTAGGGAGAAACTCATATCCTGTGCTCTCATGTGGTATTATTTACTGTTTCTATTAGAGTAATTCAGAAAAATCCCTTCAGAAGCAGTGCTGTATGAACTCACATGAAAAGTCACTGCCCTCTGAGCTCACGCTCCAACGAGAACAATATTAGTTCCTCAGTTCCAGATTAAGTACCTAAAGAAGGCCAGGTTTTCAAACCCCCTGAATCAATGTCCATGATATGTACAACCAGATTTCAAAGATCTATATATGCTGAACTAATTAGACTTTTTAAAAATATCCTCCCACTCCACCCTCCTTCCCTTCCATCCTCTGCCCACCATCAGCCTGGCTTCTTAATTAGCTGCATGATAGAGAACTGAACTTCAGAAAAGTCTGTCATTGTTTGGACATGCTGGGCCCTTCTGACAAGCTAGATCTAAGAAATGCAAACAGTGATGCAGCAAAAGAGGGTCTGAGGTAAAAGGCAGAGGAAACTCAACCCTGATGTGTCTGGCAGCTAATTAGACCTAAAGGAAAGAGGAGGAGTATGTTTAAAAATTTATGTGATTATGTAAATCAGTCAGACATTGAAAAAAAAAAAGTAACTGAAAATCAGATCAATTATATTGATGTCTGTGAGCTTCTTTCATCTACCTATTGAAGCTGAATTCTTGCCCCTTCCCCACCTTGCTGTTTCTCTGTGGTATGTTACTTCACTAACACTACTGCTGCTGTATTTGCATTTCAGACATAGGGCACTATATTTCTGAATACCTAAACATTAATCCAAAAGATTGCTTATGCTAGAACATGACAAAAAAACCCAGTCATTATTGTATTATTAGACCAAATTCACTAAGTTATAACAAGTATATATTATTTCAGTGGTCTCAGTAGTAAATAGCCATAAGAGCTTGGAATTTCAGTGTGCAACTTCAAGCAACATACATAACACCCTGACAGACACAGAATAAAACTAGATAATATCTTCCATCTTGAACTAAACCAAGGTGCTAAAGTCATTGGATTCTGTACTTCACCTCTACAAAGAGCTATTTTCAGGCATTTAGAGGATAAATACGCAGCAATATCTAAATAAGTAGTGCCATTAGTTTACCCTGTATTTGCGTTTCAGAACTATGAAATGTCTCATAGGATTTTCACTTCTTTCTTCAGGAATCATTAAAATATACCTAATAAAAATTACTATTTAAAACTATTTAAAACTAAAATAAAAACTCCTTTTGTATTTTTGTTTGAAGTACTAGAGGCCTTAGGTAATATTAACTGATCTTTGAAAACTCACCTTCCTGATGAACTGGAAATCTGTTACTTGTTTCAGGCATAGTAGTTGCTCATTTTGCCATAAGTTTCCCGCACTAGCATTAAAGACACTGGAATTTAGAATAGAAAGGCTGAATTATCAGGGTAGCATTGCAGATGATGGTGGGTGTATTAAGCTCATTTGATTTGCCATTTCATGATAAATCATATGGTGTGTTTATAAAGTCCACTTCACCATGGAACTGAATTTCCCCATAATGGAGTTCAATAGGAGTACTATTGACAAAATAGCTAGACCACTCTTTCCAGACTAGATCAAACTGATTTTACCTTTATGCTTGAAACTTTTCTTATGAATACAAGGAAAGCTTTGAAACCTCCTTTCTGTTGAAGAGAAAGACTTCACTGAATGATATAGGGCATGAGGACGGTGAAGTACTTTCACTAGAAATGCAGAAGCATAGCAAAGAAAATGATGACAGCAAGACCACTGAAAGGCTACAGAGCTGACCTGCAAATATTCTGCTAAAATCTTAACTCTACTTTTTGTAACAACTCCTGTAAGCTGTAAAACAGGGGTCATTTGGACCAAAACTGAGTTTAATTTATATATACTGTAGTTTAACTGAGATAGTATTGTTTAAACATAGCTCCTTATTTTCAGGCCTTGCTGAGCTGCAGAGTAGAAACAGGATACAGTTCTTAATGAGATGTGAAACAGATGGTCTTTCCCCTCAATAATACTGAATTTCCATCACCCTTTCCTACAGACAATCTCCAAGTGCTTAAAAAGATCTTAACTTCATTAATATGCACACTGCCTTTCTGAGGTGAGCATTCTTTATCCCTCTAGTGCAGGGAAGCCGTGATGACAGACACACTGACTTCCTGGCAGTCACTCAGCAACCTCCCTGTAGCAGGGCTTGGAAGGGAACCTAGCTCTTCCAGCTCTGCACCCTGCATGCCTGGGCTATACACACCACAGGTCACTCTCACTCTTTCTCCCATTCCTCCTGCTAAAACAGTGAGCTGTATATCCAAAATCTGAAACCTTTTGCTCCTTGGAAGTTTGATTAAACTACTTATGGCTCTATTGTAATGGTCTGAAACAACATACAGACACAGCAGTCGTTTCTGGTTTTAAGTATGGTAAATGTCAGTGTTTATGTTTTTGTTAGCCGGCCTAATTATCATGTATCCTCAACTGTATTGTAATTACCACTCACCATACTGACACCTACTGCTAAGGAAAGAGTTGATCAGCTGCAGGATTTCTTTACTCCTGGACTCAGCCAACATACTGCATGTGACACCAACAGATGTTTCTGGTTTTAAAACAGTGGGAACTTCATGAGCTGTTCTCCCCAGCCTCCCAGGAGTAAATGCCACCATAGTTGAAAAGTTGGAAACGTTTGTCAGGCTCTGAACAAAGCTGTGAACGAATGCTACAGTAATTTACTACTCCTACGGTCCATTTAAAAAAACAAAACAAAACAACCAAACCTCAAAAAAGGCAGATGAGACTACAGAAAAGACCATTAGCAAAAGCAATATTGTGAGGGTTTGGCCACTACAGGCTTTGTATTATCTACATATGTATTACAGCACATAGAGAAACAGCTAGGGAGAATGTCACTCTAGAGAGTGTTTGCAACTTGGTGTCTTTTGTAAGGGAATGCGCATTAACTCTCAGGGCGGTTTTGAATTGTGTTTGCAGCATAAAGGGAATAGCTTGGCTCAGATTCCATAGCTGTAACTGTACAGGAAGAGAGGAGGAAAAGAAATCAATAAGTTCAGTGTAAGCAAGTCAGAGCAACCTTTAAAATAATAAGACAAATCAATTCATTTTACAAATGTCTTTATTTCCAAATGCCATTGTTTGTTTTCTGATGTCATTGCCCATAACATTTGAGAAAACTTGGCTCTTAGTCATTTAGATGCAGCAGAAATTATAACGTAACAGCCATAAGAAAAGATTATACATTCACCTCAGTGAAGCTCTGCTGTAACAACCTTGTCCTACAGGGTAAAGAGTGTTTAGGAGGCAGGGGAAGGCAAGAAAGACAAGTTTTAAACACAGACAGAAAAGCCCTACTTTATTGCCATATACAATGAGAAGTAATTACAGAGAAAAATGAAAGCTGCTTCTTGCTGTTAGCAGGAAGAATAAGAGAATTCTGTTCCTTTTTAAAGCTTGGAGTCCATTTTTATATAATTGGTTCCAGAATTATTTATGACATTAATTGCTGCATTATCGACTGCCTGTCAGCTCTTCTGGCAGTTAGTCCATCTTTCTTACCACAGAAAGCCAGCTCAGCCCAAACTAGACTGACAAGCTAATTATACCCATCTTCCCCTTCAATGACAAATGCTGCTCATCGGAAACCTTTCTAGAAATAAGCTTTCATTCTTTCACCTTTTTCCTGAGCCAGACACAACCAATATCTCAAGGTACAGATCACAGCTGAAACTCTGCTCACAGGGCTATTAGCTCTGAACATCTCACTTGAGCCAAAAAACCTAAGCATCTTATGTTATCAAACTGTATGTCATTCCCTGATGCTAGTTTTCAGTGGATGTGCACTGGGCCATAGCTGTCACTCAAAGCCATGGCAGATGGAGCAAACCTTACTGCACTAGCTGGGCCTTTCTTAACAGCTGAGGCAGGCCTCTGACAGCCATTCCAAGACTCAGAAGAAAGACTTTTTATTTCCCTCATGTAAACTTCCAGAATCAATATGTTACAGTTTTTATTTTCTGTTATTCTACGAATGGCGGGTGACATTTCCCAGAAAAAAATGTTCCTTTGGAGCAAGGAAATTAGGAGTGTTGCTGTGAGGAGGGAGACATCCTGGAAATGAAAGGAAATGCCAGAGGAAAAGAAAGGACCTGGTCAACATGACAATCTCACCTCCATCAGAGCTCAGGATCAGGTTAAAGCAGCCTGATGTTCTGAATGCTCACCTGTTCAGGTGCCATAATGTGAGCTGGTACGAACTCTTATGTTCCACCTAATCCAAAGTCAGTTGCTCTTTTCCATTTTTAATTATTTTATATATATATATTACATTTATTTAACATTTCATTTGTAACCATAAGGGCTTTAGGCATCTCTGGGATAGAATCTGTCAATTCTTAACATATTCATGCCACGTTCACATAGAGGCCAGAGTAATAAAAATTATTATCACAACACCAACCTAGGTATGCACTCCTCAGTTCCTTGTCTATCATAGAATTTGAAATGTATGTTGTGGCTGGTAACAGGGCAAGAAGTCAGTGTCTCTTCTGGATGGAAACAACCACACATATATCATATATATATATATACTATGTACAACTGATAGAAAGTGAATTTCAGCTCAACCTCCCCCATGGGGGTTAAGCATTACAACTGGTACTAGCAGGCACTCCCTCCCAGGTAGTCTCCAAATAAAAAACAAATACTGAATTACACCCCTGCCTAGATGAAGTTTTTTCATATCAGAGACAACGTATGCTCGTGGCAGTACAATGCAAGATAGCTAATCTTAGTACTACCTAAACCTGCTACCCAATGCACTCAAATCTGACAACTATCAGCAGCACTGAATTTACTGAAATAGCACTATGAATTTAAACTAAATAAAATTGACATCAATATTTCAGCAAGCCTATAGTAAAAAACAGCCATGGACATTGCAGTTGTGTCCAGTTTTGGTCCCCACAGTACAAGAAGGACAAAGAGGTGCTGAAGCGGGTGCAGAGAAGGGCAACAAAGCTGGTGCAAGGGCTGGAAAGCATGCCCTATGAAGAGCGGCTGAGGGAACTGGGCTTGTTTAGTCTAGAGAAGAGGAGACTGAGA